>JASCZI010211458.1:243507-275755 GCA_036250425.1 Stylosanthes scabra | reverse complement strand
TATCAAACACCATTTATGTCTTGAGTGAAAACTATAAATACAAGAGGCATACAATTTGCTCAAAAACCCTTACAATATTTATCATATTTTTTCGATAAATTTTTATCTCACGAAGTCCCAAAATAATGGGTGAGATGGTTTTCTACAAGAAAACATAAGTAATCAAAACTAAAAAATCTCTAAACAAAAATATTAAAATCACATAATATATTCGTATTCACTCCGTGCGTATTCTCTTATAGCTGCCACCAAAATACCTTGATAACTTAACTTAGCTTTTCTCCAAATATGGACCAAAATAACAACAGCCAACACCCGGTTTTGTTGTCAAGAGTGGTCATTACCGATACTGAAGTGAGCGGCATAACCGCCATCACAACTCTATGATGTTTGAAGCGTCATCGAAACTTTGCGGAGTTTGGAGGCATTGCTCCTACAACTCCACCAGGTTTCAATCAGTTAAGAGTTTTTCGATTTTCCATGACCTTGTAGGGACAACTCTGATTTTCCTTCTTTTAGATTATTTGGAGTCTTATATTGAGAACTATGATGTGCTCAAGAACATAAACTTAAATTCCAAGATAGTGAAAGAAGAAGAGTTTGTATTCGGAGAAAAGATACTTAATGGTGATCATGGAACACCATTTCTTACTGGTTATCCAGTGTGGCAACTTGCTATTCAAACTTATCTATCAAACACCATTTATTTCTTGAGTGAATATATAAATACAAGAGACATACAATTTGCTCAAAACCATTACAATATTTATCCTACTTTTTTTTTCGATAAATTTTAATCTCACGTAGCCCCAAAATAACGGGTGAGAAGGTTTTCTACAAGAAAACATAAGTAATCAAAACTAAAACATCTCTAAACAAACATATTAAAATCACATAATATATTCGTGATCACTCTGTGCGTATTCCGTGCGTACTCTCCCATAGCTGTCACCAAAATACCTTGATAACTTAACTTAGCTTTTCTCCAAATATGGAACAAAATAACAACAACAAACACCGGTTTTGGTGTCAAAAGTGGCCATTATCAATCCTGGAGTGAGAGGCATAATTGCCATCACAACCCTATGATGTTTGAAGCTTCGTCTACACTTAGCGGAGTTTGGAGGCATTGCTCCTACAACTCCACCAGGCTTTAATCATATCGTTATAGTTACGAGTTTTTCGATTTTCCATGACCTTGTAGGGACAACTTTGATTTTCCTTCTCACACTGAGATTATAGATTACTTGTAGTCTTATGTTGAGCTCTTTGATGTGCTCAAGAGCATAAAGTTCAACAAAAAGTCTACACATACATAAAAATATATCAATAAATCCCATATATTGATTTCCAGGAGACAAAACTCAATTTATTTTAATTTATAATTATTTATTATGCTTACTTTTAGGAAATAAAACCCACATGTAGTTCATATGTTTTGTTGTGGGCTCTTATAGTGAGAGAAATGTGTCAATACGTAACTGATTCTCCTATCTTTTTAAATTTTGATTTTTTTTTAATTTCAAATTTAAATGTGTTTGTTTTTCTCTTTTATTTATTTAATCCTAATGGTAGTAAATATCATTTCTCATTTCTCATCTCCAGTTTTCCAGTGCATTTTCATAGACAAAAATTCGTATTCACACGTAAATACAAATTTGGGATAAAGGAAGAAGGTTAACAGATTGAACCAATGACATAAAACCAAATTATAAAGATTAAAATGCATTTCAAAACATCTAAAATAATATATGCAACATATATTATTAATAAAAATACATCCGAAATTGTTTATAAGCTTTACTTAATTTTCAAGGTCGTAAACAAAGCAAAAATATAACATAAAGCATATATTATTACAATAAAAGGGACCTAAAGGAAGAAAATAAACTAAAAAAGTTTGACAGATTGAACAATGACATAAAATAAAATTATAAATATTAAAATGAAACCCAACACATCTAAAATAAAATAGCATGTGCAACATATATTGTTAATAGTACACATCCAAAATTATGTATAAGCTTTACTTAATTTTTTAGGCAATAAACAAAGCAAAAACATGACATAAAGTATATATTATTACAATAAAAGGGATCTAAAAGAAGAAAGTAAACTAAAAAAGTTTGACAAATTGAATCAATGGCATAAAATAAAATTATAAAGACTAAAATGCAATCCAATATATCTAAAATAATATTGAAACATATATTATTAATAAAACACATCCGAAATTGTATATAAGCTTTACTTAATGGAGGTTGAACCTTGGGAGTAACGTAAGTTTAGCTGGTGTAGTAAAAAGATGAAAGAATAAGTAAGGTGAGTAAATGATTTATGTGCAGCACATTTAATTTTAATTTTTTAATTTTAATTATTTTTAGATAATTTTAATGGATATTCTGTTTTATTTTAAATTTCAGATTTTAAATTTAAGATTTTTGAATATGTATGAGCAAAATATTATAAAAAATTTGAACGAAGATATATTGTTATTAAAAAATAGATACACTTATTTGAATGTATAATTCAATTTGCTGAATAATTTAAATCCAAAATATTTTGAATTTAATTTTGTTATTAATTTTTTTATATATTTAAAATTTAATTATAACTACACGTATGTCTTTTAATATTTAAATTTTAGAATTTCCATGTGTGTCTAAAATTTTAAATTTAACATTAATAAATTATTATTATTAATTAGGAGAGAGAAATTAAAACACAATAAATCTAAATGAGTTTGATTTTTGAATGATGTAATAACTTTAGTGAATTATGGAAGATAATTTATGTATACCTAGTCTTGAGATTCGGTATGTTGGAGTGAAAGAAGAAGTGAACTCGAAGAAAAGTAACTTAATGGTAACCATGGAACACCACTTCTTCCTGGTTATCTAGTGTGGCAACTTCCTATTCAAACTTATCTATCAAACACCATTCATGTGTTAAATTTCATTTATTAAAAATATAAATACAAGAGGCATACAATTTGCTCAAAAACCATTACAATATTTATCCTACTTTTTTTCGATAAATTTTCATCTCACATAACCCCAAAATAACAGGTGAAAAGGTTTTCTTAAGTAATCAAAACTAAAACATCTCTAAACAAACATATTAAAATTACAAAATATATTCGTACTCACTCGTACTCCGTGCGTACTCTCCCATAGCTACCACAAAAATACCTTGATAACTTAACTTAGCTTTTCACCAAATATGGGCCAAAATAATAACAGCCAACACCCGGTTTTGATTTCAAAAGTGGCCATTATCGGTGCTGGAGTGAGCGACATAACCGCCACCACAACCCTATGATTTTTGAAGCGTCATGGAAACTTAGCGGAGTTTGAAGGCATTGTTCCTACAACTCCACCAAACTTTGATCATATCGCTATAGTTCCGAGTTTTTCGATTTTCCATGACCTTATAAGAATAACTCTGATTTTCCTTCTTTAAGATTATTTGGAGTCTTATGTTGAGCACTTTGATGTGCTCAAGAACATAAAATTCAATTCCAAGGTAGTTGAGATGTGTTGGAGTGGAAGAAGAAGAGTTTGAATTCAAAGAAAAACTACTTAATGGTGACCATGGAACACCACTTCTTCTTGATTATCTAGTGCGAAAACTTGCTATTTAAATTTATCTATCAAACACCATTTATGTCTTGAGTGAAAACTATAAATACAAGAGGCATACAATTTGCTCAAAAACCCTTACAATATTTATCATATTTTTTCGATAAATTTTTATTTCACAAAGTCCCAAAATAATGGGTGAGATGGTTTTCTACAAGAAAACATAAGTAATCAAAACTAAAAAATCTCTAAACAAAAATATTAAAATCACATAATATATTTGTACTCTTTGTGTACTTCATTACTCCATGCGTGCTTCCCATAGCTGCCACCAAAATACATTGATAACTTAGCTTAACTTTTCACCAAATATGGACCAAAATAACAACAACCAACACCTGATTTTGGTGTCAAAAGTGGCCATTATCGGTGCTGGAGTGAGAGGTATAACCGCCATCACAACCCTATGATGTTTGAAGCGTTTACGAAACTTAACGGAGTTTGAAGGCATTGCTCCTACAACTCCACCAGGCTTCAATCATATCTCTATAATTACGAGTTTTTTAATTTTTCATGGCTTTGTAGGGACAACTCTGATTTTTTTTCTTGGAGTCTTATGTTGAGCACTTTGATGTGCTCAAGAACATAAGGTTCAATTTCAAGGTTGTTGAGATTCTGTATGTTGGACTAAAAAAAAGAAGAGTTTGAATTCGGAGAAAAGTTACTCAATGCGATCATGGAACACCGTTTCTTCTTAGTTATCTAGTGTGGCAACTTGCTATTTAAACTTATCCATCAAATACTATTCAAGTCTTGAATTTCATTTATTAAAAATATAAATACAAGAGGTATAAAATTTGCTCAAAAACCATTACAATATTTATCATACCTTTTTTGGATAAATTTTTATCTCAGAAAAGCCCAAAATAAGGGGTGAGAAGGTATCATCTGTAATTCTGACTCATATATCTAATATATCTAATGATTAAATTATCATCCAAAATTTATATGAGTTATCATCTATAACTCATATATAGTATGTGTTACCTTCCTAATAGTCATAATATGTTGGTTTCCTAGTTTTTTCATTTTGTTTATATATAAATTTGTGAGTTAAAATTTTCATAGGTTTAAATAATAATTGAATTATATTTAATAAATACAAAGCTGTTATTTATTTACGAGTAGATTTTTCAATATTCCAAGATCATGTAGATAAAAATAAAACGGTGATACTATATGTATCAATGTAGACCTCGATACATCTCATTTTAAAAAATGTAAATATCGAATACAGAAAAATTTACAAAATACATGAGTACAACATAAATAGCATAGAAATAATTACATATAGCACATAAATAATGTACTTTAATACAGAAATCAAAATAATAAAAAAAAAGACAATGAGTATATGGTGGTGTCGGGAGAAAATGAAAATTTAGTCAATTTGTTACAAGTAAGTTGACCTTCCTTTGCTTATTAAATTCACATTTTATTTTTGTATAGATTAAAATTATTTTAATTTATAAATTAAGGAAGTTAGATGTTAATTATAAAAAATCTGTCTTTAAGCTAAAAATTAGTTATATTAATTTAATAATTAATCATTAGAATAATCATATCTGTTGTAGCAAACTAATTAAATTGACAGTAGATAAATAATCAAACTTATTTGCAAAATTATAATACATTTTTTTATATAAAATGAGACTGTATTTTTATATTAGTAACTCATTATCAATTGATTTTTAATATACACATGACATAATTACAAAATTATTATCTTCGCTTTTCATTTTGTTTAATTACTTTTATCGTACAATAATCTTCGCTTTTTAAATTTAAATATGCTTAAGCAATAATTAGTTCATGAAAATCTGTGACCAAAGAAATATTGTGTGTGTAGCAACTATCAAGTACAAATATCATTTCCATGAACATCAAGTGAGATTCAGAACAAAAACAATATTGCAGCGCAGTAGAATAAATGCAATCTCAGAAATAGAAGTATCATTCTCAACAAGACACATAAGATTTCCTGTTAAAATATATATATTGACAAGCCTCACCACAACTTGAAGAGAGAAAGCAACATTCAATACAAATAAATGAAATAACATACATGAAAGACTCTTCTTAGTAACATATTGTAATGGCTGTACAACAGTACATACATAGAACCGAAGAAGAAGAATGTGCACAAATAAAAAAAAAATTCAGATGAACTCAAAGCGCACGAGAAGCTTCACATTGTTGTACTTCTCTCCCTTGCGGCTATAAAGTGGAACTGCTCGAATTCCACTCCGAAGTTCAAACACAGGCAAGCATGTCTGTCCTCCAAAGTCATCCTTCTCAGACATATCATACTCGTGAACTTCTATGCGAAGCAAAGCCAGTTCCGGAACGGATAGTGGGAACTCGAATACCTCGTTCCAAGTTGGCAACCAATTGTCCTCTTTTGTCTTGGTTTTCTTCATCTCGGTATCATCAGGGACTCCAGCAATTCCCACCTGCAAAGAGTTTATCAAATCAATTAAAATGATATAAGAACCACAAGGAAGGTAACATAGGAAGCGGCAATATGGACATTAGGCAACATCTAGTAACTCTCTCAGGACAAAATTACAAGAATACTTCATCTCTATCTTAGTGTCTCTACATCAAACACAACCTTAGTAAAACATATAATGAGATATATAGTTGTTAGAATTTAACTTTGATGCATTGAACAATGTAAATGAGTTCTACATGAAAATAACTATTTTTTAGTTTTTACAATCACACGTTGATGACCATCCAAAAAAATAGATATGATTGAAAGACGGTGTAAAAGGTTTACATAGTTATTGTATCAAAACTAACTCATAGTTGATAATATAAACATACTCTTGCATAGAAATCTGGAGGCGAGTATTGATCAAAGTGTGTATGCTTGAAATCATAGTACCATCCTTCCCCCATATATACAGTTACCTAAATAAGAGTAAGAAAAGTATAATTTCGTTAGGATCTATCTAAACTTACAAAGACTTGAAATAGGAAGCTGATGGGATCATCAAGTACTTACCCTCAAAGTACACCTCAGA
Source organism: Stylosanthes scabra (assembly GCA_036250425.1). NCBI lineage: Eukaryota > Viridiplantae > Streptophyta > Magnoliopsida > Fabales > Fabaceae > Stylosanthes > Stylosanthes scabra. Next base: position 269,085 of record JASCZI010211458.1, on the reverse strand, counting down.
GGCATCTTAGCCTTTGGATCAAAGACCTCATCATTTGCACCAGTCCTTAATAGAAAATCTGGTTTTTTAACATAGCCACATCCTCCATTGGCTTTGAACATTCCCTGCATCAACCAAAGAGATCTGCCATAGCCCTGACGTGAAAACCAGAAGCAATGAAAATTGATCGGTGGATAACTTTAATTAATATAGCTGAGGGAAGTGAAACTGAAATGTCATATCCTCAACAGAGGAAAATTAATAGCCAATAACACACATTGATTAGAATAACAATACTTATAAATCATAATTTAAAAAATACAGTCCCAACAAAATTTCTAACTGCCATAGTTAGAGACCTCACAGTTACAAAACTTAAATAGGGGGTTGGGAAATAGAAACCTGCATGTTAAATGCAACCATTTGCGCTCCGTGCATCCATCCAATTAACGGGTTATAATTCGACGAGGTAATGCGAGTGCCTTTCGGATACACCCTCAGTATATTCCGCTGAGTAAACCTGCAAATATCAGGAATAAGTAGAAAATCTGGCGTGAAAATATGAAAAACAATCAGAATTCAGAAGTCTCAAATATGACCAGTAATTGTAATTAAGGCACTTATTATAGATTGCACCATCATTAGAACTAATAAATCATAGTTAGGAACTATTATCTATTATATCATCTCATGTTTGTCAAATTCTTGGAAATGTAAAAGACAGAAACAAAAGCAGTTTAACAGTTAAATTTTACTACATTTGCATCACAAAGTCCCAATAGAATGTTAAGTTTATATCATCCTAAGGTCAGTGAAGCAATGCAAGAGACTACTATCTCAAGAAATTTATGGAAACAGTTCACAATACCTGACAATGTCTTTTCCATAAGATAAAGCAGCCTTTTCGAGCTGCTGCTCGCTTAGACTTAGTCTCCTCACTTTATCAGGATCCACTCTAAGACCTTCAAGTAATCCTCCTTTAGGCTTTCCAGCATGAATGGCGATCAAACGTCGATATTCAGCAGAAACATCTTGGCGAGACTTTTCTTCTTCCTCATCATCATCATCATCCTCATTGTCATCATCATCGTCATCATCCCCATTGTTCTGCTAGAGACAGTAAATAAATCAACAAATGGCTCTTGAAAAATTAAATATCTTTGCAATTTGTATGTGTTGAGGACTCGGCCGATAACCTTGTAATCAGCAATAGTACCGCCTTTAAGACTTGGGACTTCCTTCCCCCATGCTTCTTCATCACCCAAAGCTTTTCCCTGTTGTGATTCATCCTCCTTTTCCTTTGTGTCTTTTGCCTCAAGGTACTCCTTAGGTGGTTTGGTAGATATGATGATTCGCTTTTTAAGCGATTCAGGAGAAGGGAATTCCGTCACGCTTTCTGAGCCAGGACAAAATAGTATGTCTCCAAAAGTTTGAGTAATCATCTAAATGATTTGAACAGAATGTCAGTTTCAACTACAAGAATGTAGTATAGCATTCTGAATACTAGTATGAACTTGAAGTAACCAACCTTAGCCACTTTGGCTTGAAGATCAGGAGTAAGATGGTCTTCTAAGGTTATTACAACTGGATATTCTGATGCAACAAAAGCATACTCCTTAATAGACCTCAAACATCTGATGAGTGCCACAGGAGTAGTCAATGTCCTGCACAAATAATTATATTACTTTTTTGGAGAAAAATGAAAATCAAACTTCAATTTAAATAAGTATTAATATATTTGAATGATGTATAATCTTTGAGTTTCTGGTTAATTTTTTCTCTGAAATAATCCAAACATTTTCCCTTCCCCCCACTGCTGTTTGTAGCATATGAATCTTAATCTTCATCAAATTGTGGGAGAAATCCTTTGCAAGCAAGCAATTCATGTTTACAATCATAACTTCAAATTAGAGTAGAAAAATATAAACGAAAAGAATTCATCTGAAAGAAATATATCAATGATATAAAATTTGACTTCTGCCACATCACAGAACAATACATAAATGGAAGACAGAAAAAGAAACAAACGAGATTATTTGAATTAATGAAAAAAAATTTACAAAAAAGGTAAATGTCATTTCCGGTCCCTGATTATTTGTCTGAAGGATTAGGACAAAGCGACACTCCACAATTCGAAAATCCTAACTGGTCTCCAATCATTCAAGTAATTAGGCTAAGCGGACTATGTCAGGGGTCGCTTAGACCAGTAACAACAGTTACTTGAATGGTTAGGAACCGATTAGAAAATTTCAAATTGTGGAAGGGCAAATGATCACTGATTGGAAAGGGCATTTACTCTTAAAAAACCAGCATCATTTTCAACTTGTAAACTTTACCTTCCATGAAGAACATCCACATCATCCTTAGATGCATTAGGCCATATATCCAATTCAATGACCCTAACACCTTTCTGCAGTGCCCGAATGATGGGGACATCACTGCAGTCACTGCTAAGTTGATTTCCCGTCAGATAAGAATTGTGACCCGTAAATATATAATAATGAGACAAGGGTGCATTCATATCATGGTGCACCTGCAAGAATACAAGAGGTAATAATAAGAACAACATAGTGCATAAAACATGTAATTAAGTTAATGATGGGTTATTGTTATGAAAGGCAAAAATGGAACCCAATATCATAATCAAAGTTTCATATTTACAAATCCTTTAGGTTTTCAATTCCACAAATCCTAATAGCCAATGTATGATAAGCCAACAATCCAACATGAAATATTCAATGAATTAACAATCTCAACACCAAAACTGAATGTAAATCACTACATAATCAGCTGAGATTGGCCTTATCAATAGCTGAGAACAATTATTAGTCCATGAAAACAATGCAAATATTCATAATTAACTTCTACTGAAATTCAAGTCTTCTTTAGAAGCATAGCGAGCAATAAGATCCAAACTCTACCTATAAGTTTGTTACACAAATTCTAATAGACAGTGTAATCAACCAACAAGCACTTAATTGAACTAAAGTACAACCATAACAGCAAAACTGAAACAGAATCACTAAAAAATTCAGCTGAGAGTTCGAGATTAGCCTCATTAATTACCTGAGATAGAGGCAGGATATTAATTATGATACCAACACATAAAACAACAGTAACTAAAAAAATAGTAAAAAATGGCAAATACAATTCGGGGTGAAAAATCCAGTCACAAATACACTACATCCACAATGCATTTCAGTGTCCAATCTATCACTTGAAAAATAGTAGACATTGAATCTAACACTTTAGCTGATGTGGTGTACATGTGTTCCGTGATTTAGGGTAATGCAGTAATCTTATTCGTTCATTTTAATTTATATATATTTTATGATTATTTTATAATTAAAATCAACAGTAAAGATTACTTGATTACCATATATTCTAGAGCACCTGAAATGCTTACAAAATAATTATAATTATGAAAATTAATATATGGTGTGTTTTCATGTCATAGAAGTTTCTACGCTGTCAGCGATGAACAAAAAACTGAATCCGAAAAGAAATCAAGAACAGGCTATTATGAAATGAAACTACATTAACAAAATAAATAAGAGCATTATTTTTGTTACCCTTGGTGGAGCAAGTGGTGGATTGTTATCACTGAAGAGGAACTTAAAGAAACTCTCGAGATTGAGACCACGTCTATGGAAGATGCTGAGATGCTTCAGTCCATCGATGATTCCCTGCGCTTCCTCCTCCGTCGCTTTCTCCTCTCTCTGCACCTCAACCATGAAGCTCCGCAAGTGCGACGCCGTCATCAGCCCGTTCTCCGAGTACCGCTCGAACAGATTCCTTATCTCCGGCGGGGCCTCCGACACGGCGAGCTTGAATCGCCGCCGGCAGCAGAAGCAAACTCTGTACGTCTGCTTCGACATCTCTTCTTGTTGAGTGAGGCAGTTACAGTTTCAGTTTTATTGAGCGATAGATATAAGTATATAAGTATAAGCGCGTGTTTGGCGTGTGTGTGAATATTTTCAATTTTGTGAAGATAAGCTGTGAGTGTTTTGTTGGTTGGATTGTTTTGGGAGGGGAATGAGAGATACGTTTCTTGTTTTGTAGGCAAAGAAGAAGAGAGAGAGAGTAGAAGATACAAGAGAGGTTTTGTAAGGTAATGAACGTGTCTGCGTGTCAAGTGTGAACCCCGTGTGGGACCTATAGTAGTTATGGTTAACCAATGGAACGTGGGACGTTTGGCAGTTACCAATCCATCTTCAACTGTTTTACTCATATTATTATTACCTGGCGCGGCTTTTTTTTTTTTAAATAAAATTTTAAAAAAATATTATTTCCTATAGAAAATTAATTAAACATTATTTATTAGAGACAAACTTTTTTTTTTTTTTAGAATTCATGAATAATAGGTATTATGTCTATTCCTTTTTTGTTTACAAACGTAGATTATAGAATATTAAATATAGAATAAATCTATGTGTATTATTGAATATATATATACACATTATTTAGTAATATAGAAAAATATAAATATTAATACAAAAATTTATATTTTTTATGCTAATGTTTATATTTTTATATGTTACTAAATAATATGTATATGTATATAAAATGATACATTTATTATTACTACTAAATATATACATAAATTAAAACTTACAAGTTACATGGATTCTCCTATCTTTTTATTTAGTTGCTACTTGCTACTGTATCTTTTTGTTTAGATTTTAGTAGATAAATATTAAAAATTGATATATAGTTTAGATCGATTATTTATCAACTCAAAAAAAAAATTTGATTATGGTAAATAATGTTTAGTTAATTTTCTATAGAAAATAATCATTTTTTAATTTTATTTTGAAGAAAAAGCCTACGTGACGCAGTGGCTCCTACTTCCTCTTTTTTTGTGTGTCTACATCAACCAGAAAAGAAACTAGCCAAAAGAGGCGCCCTCCTGTTGGAGGATATGAACAATCTCCATCTCTGGAGCAATACAAGAGCAATACTGAGTATGACTGCGAGCATTCTTTTTAGCCATCCAATCCGCTATAGAATTAGTCTCCCAATTACGCCTCAAAAGATCTTAAATTTTGATAGTCAAATCCATATCACCAAGCATAGAGGAGCTAAAGATATTTCGAATATGATGAAAAACTTCTAGAGAATTAGTTTCACAGATAATTTTTTTGCAGCCAACCTCCCAAGCCAACATTTATCTATTCCAAACTGCTAACAGCTCACTCCTAAAGATAGATCAAACTGAAATATGCCCAAAGCAACCCATAATCCAGGAACTAAAATAATCTCTCAAAACACAATCAAAGTCAACTAAATGACGCTCATGAAAGATATTAGCATCACAATTCACCTTAACAAAATCAACAAGAGGTGGTATCCAAATACTAATTAGAGTAGGCAACGATAAATGAAAAGTATCTTGAGGAACTGAAATGAAATTATTGTACAAAAACTTAAATAGACCAGCAACCTTCATCTCTGCTCTCATCTTATTCACCAAAGAACTTTTATTATTAGATTAGAAATTAATTTTGATCTCATCAATTGGATCATGATTAAATTCTTATCATTATTACTAAATTTAATTTTGACGCAACTAATACTAAAACTATATCAACACAAAAAAAAACACTAACTTTTATATCCATTGCATGAAAAATTATGCAAAAGAAGGTACATAATTACATTGGATTCCTTAAAATTAAATTCTATTATTATTAGTAGTATTTTTTGTGACTATTAGTAGTAGTATTGTATGTGCACGATAATTTACTACTCTAGTAAAAATATCAATATTAAAGATAATAATTAAAAATTATTTAATATATTTAATTAAATTATTTAATATAATACGTGTTAATATTTTAATTAAAATTGAAGAATATATTTTCGTAGATGTAACTGTAGTAGAAAATATGATATTAGTCCATCATATTCAGAGGAACGAATTTCTTATAAAAAAACAAAACCATATATCCAAAAAAAAAAAAAAAAACAAACACAATATAGCGACGAATTTGTTGGTATTGAAAAAGAAAAATATGTTTCTTTTATCCCCTTTATTTATTATATTATATTATTTATGATAAGCTACACTAAAAAATAAAAATGATGAGGGCAAAAAAAATTAGGTGAGTGACGTGATCATTGTGAGTTATTAAGGGTTATTAATAGGTTGACAGGTTGATTGTTCATTTCCAGCTGCTAAGGAAATGGATAAATTCGTTTATGAAATAAACAAACAAAAAGTACTTAAAGGTGATGCTAGCTAGCTGGAAGAATTTTATTTATTTATAATATAGGATGAAATAAATACTTTATACTTTATAATAGAGTTTTGAAAATATCAAAATAATCAATTTAGTAAGGAAGGATTCAATTTGGTTTATGAACTTTTTTTCGATGAGTTTGGTTATGGTTTTTTTTTTTTTTTTGTTAATGTTTAGCTTGAGTTTTAAGTTTTACAATCATAAACTAAGGTGAATTTTTTCACACACTAAATCTAATTTTAATTATGTGTACCTGTAACTGTTATTTATATTTATAAATAAATTTAATTATTTCTTTGTTAGAATATATTACCATCATACTAATAAATATAAATATCCTAATTGATACTAATATATTCTAACCGTTTTAAATTTTTTATATAAAAAAACTCATAAGAAAATTAAATTAAGTTTCTTATAGAGACTAATTGAATTTAATACCTTTTCACTCATGTAAATAACCACAATAATAATTCATACATAAAAGTTTTACAAAAATATTACCAACAATATTAGGTAATTAATAAAAATTTAATCAACAACTTATTAAATTAAATGTTCTATTTCTTAAATTTTAAATGTTTTATTTTAAAAAATATAAAATTAGTTGATTTTTTTATTCTCAATACTTTCTCATAAAATATTAATACAAAAATAATATCTATTATAAAATATATATGCAAGAGAATTAAAATTTTTAGTAACTAAATAAATGATAAAAAAAAAAAACTAACTATAAAATCAAATCAAATTGAGGTGTAAAGTACAGATACATATGCGGTTCTCCATATGCAGATATGCTTAAGAATATATCGGCACGGTGGAGATCTAATACACACACCTGGTTTCAGCAAAATTAGGCATAGACTAGATTATAAGTCATGCAACTAATTTTAGGTGAAAATGTTTTCGCGAATTAATTAACATTTTATGGTTATATGCCAGAATTTAACTTTAATATGGAGGAAGTGGGTGTGCTGTAATGAAGTCCAAAAAGTTCTTAAAATCGAATCGATTATTGATCCGTTTAAATTATTGGTTTATTAATTTATTTAATTCAATTGATTTAATCTTGATTCAACCGAAATAACCACAGTTCCAAATCCCTCACCCCATTTTTCTCCAAATTCAATTTCTCTTGGGACCACCTAATAAACCCTTTAACACATCCACAAGGACAACAACAACACTTCCACCACAAACCAGCAGCAACACTCTTACCCCTAAAATAAAATAAAATAAAATAAATATTCCCTTACTTAGCTAAAAAATGTAGTGCATTATCAATACCCAATAACTATTACTGTTATTAGTTAGTTAGTTAATAACATTTGATGCCCCAGCTCTATATGCACATGTAAATGTAAGTGATTGAATTGAATTGTGATGTGACTTGAAACCCATCAACCTAGATACATTTTTCCCTTAAACGGTATGGCATCCCATTCAAACCTATATATTTTTTTTTAGTAAATGGACAAAAATGTACATAAAAAATTTTATGGTGAACAAAAGTACATATAAAAGATTCGAAGGGACAAAAATACATATAAAATATTCGAAACAATAAACAAAAATACACATGCTGTCCATTTACTCTTAATTAACAATGGACAAAAATACACACGGTATATGTACTTTTATCAATTATTTCGAATCTTTTATGTGTACTTTTATCCATTCGAATTTTTTATGTGTAATTTTGTACACCGTAAAATTTTTCATGTGCTTTTTGTTCATTTACTCATTTTTTTCTGCTCTCAAGTCTCTCATCACTCTCCACCTTAAAATTTCCATGCTATCATCAGTATAATAATAAACAACTAACGTTTGGTCCATTATATCTTTGAGGGAGTGTTTGATATGTATCTTTTTAGAACAATAGAATTAGAGATATACAAATGCCACGTATCATTTAAAAAAAAATCAATTGTAATTTATCTATCAATCAGAAGTGCATTCTCAAGTCGTGAAGTATTCTTTAATTTTCTACTTCATTATGATTACTTCAATCAAATACATTAAAAAAGCAATATGCCTAGGAAGATTAGGATCACTCTAATGAAAAACCAACCCATTTACCGAATGCAGACACATTCGAATGAAAATGTCAAAATTAGAAATATTTTTGTTTAGCCACACTTGAAAGCATGACATATAAAAAAAAAGTAGCGATTTAAGGAAATGATAACAAAGGTAACACTTTTATAATATATTAAAATCTAACCTATAACTCATCATCCAATAATAAAAAATAAATATTTTTATATGAAGACAATTGTAGAGTCTTCATCCGAGTACCTACCTATATAAAATGATCAGAAGGTTAAACAATGATGAACAACATATCTGATACCTATCCTAATAATGATAATAATAAGAATTCATTTCAATTGAAAACGCATTAAAAGCCTGACAGATTTATATTTCTCGCCCTTTGCATCATAGAGAGGAATTGAACGGAGTCCAGGCTTGAGCTCTGAGATTGGCAAACATGTCTGCCCAGCAAAATCATCCTTCTCAGTTCTATCTTCTTCCTTAACTTGTATACGTAGCATAGCCAGATCTGGGACACTTAATGCGAAGTCAAACTCTTCTTCCCACACCGGAAACCAGTTATTTTTAATTGTCTTTGTTTTCTTCTTCCCCTTATCAGCAGGTACTCCAGCAATATCCATCTGTGACACACAAATTGGTTTTAAAAAAAAAAACACATGTTAAATGCAATAAAATATGTGTTATGTCTTACTTATTCAGGTTAATACTCACTCACTCACGTACAATTGATTTTATCTAAAGTTGTTCATTAAAAACTGTTAAATGATTCGACATATTTAATTAAATTGTCATCTAACGTTTTAACGTATTAACATCACATCAAGTTAACTGCAGGTGAATTTATATGCCGGGATGCTAAGTTGAGTCATTCTTTTCTCTGTTGCACTGGTTCGTGCTTTTTGAATATTTAGACTATTTAAATGTTTATTTCTTAATTTAATATCAATTATTTAGATTATTTTAATGTTAAATTTGACATAAATAGAGTATCTGTCTCATTCAACAGGATCTCAAAAGTGAGTTGGCATGATTTCCACACAATAGATAATTAGATATGCATATAAGTATATAACATTTTTCATTTACCAATGTTCAACTATGTCAACTGTGGCTGGTTGATTAATGTGTTTTAAATCTGGAGTATAATCAGAATTAACAAACTCATACCTTTATATAGAAGTCTGGTGGCGAATTGGAATCAAAGTCTGTTAAGCTGAAATCTGTGCTCCAACCTATCCCCAAGTAGGCTTTAACCTACAGGGTGAATGAAGACCTTCAGAAGATGGTAGTAAAGTAACTTTTCTGTATCTTTTTGGATTGATCAATGTTTCAGATATTGATCCAATGATATACTGAGAAATGATAGTGACAAGTATAAGAAACAAAGGAATTGATTGATTTCCATCACCTTTAATGTCTTATTCACCGGCAATGTTCTTTTAGGATCGAAAACCTCATTATTCGGACCTTTTTCGACAAGAAAATCAGGCTTTTTCACATAACCACACCCTCCATTTGCTTTGAACAACCCTTGCATGAACCAAAGTGATTTGCCATGCCCCTAATGAAGAAGGAAGCTATAGATGTCAGCACTCAGCATTACTGCTGAAATTTGAGTGACTTGGGAATAATCTTATCACAAGTTACAATATCACATCATTTACAAAAGGGTGCGTTAAAAAATATAGAAGAACCGGATAATTTTGTTATATCTTTTACTGGCTTAACAAAGCCTTTTCCCACTAGTTGGGATCGGCTAAATGGATCAAAGACGCCATTGCGCCGTGTCCATGCATTGGGATGCAACAAAGTTTTATGTTGATTGTCGCAGGCTTAACAAGACCTACATGGATTCAAAGACGTCATTGTGTCATGGCCATGCATGCATGGGGATGCGACATCATTTTACATTGGTTGTCGCAGGCCGAACAACCCTCCTTGTTTATCCGTTTAAGACCGGCTATGTAAACATTAGGCCGAGATAGTTAGTTTATATCTTCTATGGTTATAAAACATGAAAGTTGAATTAAGGAAATCAATATAGCATTACCAGTAATAAGAATGTAAATGGACACATGAAATAAGAATGCTTAACAAAGAATAACTAACCCAAAGATGCAACAATGCTTCACTAGTTTTTTGGCTTTAAGGTCCAAATAAACAAATAGGTAATACACATAGCAGTGGAACATATTCAATACATTGGCATCAAGACAAGGAAAAAATGTAAATAAGAGAGGAAAATAGATACTGCATATAAGTCCAAACCTGCATGTTAAATGCAACCATCTGAGCTCCGTGCGTCCATGCTACTTGTGGCTTGTAATTTGAGGAGGTTATGCGTATTCCCTTTGGATATACTCTCAGCATATTCTTCTGGGTGAACCTAGAAAGATTAAGAATAAATCTAACTAAACCTCAAAAGTTAATTCAAGGGGCGAAAAGAACAATGAAAAAGAGCTTGAAACTGTATTGATTCTACGGTGTGAAGAGAATGAATCACTACACTTGTGAATCTACATGAGGTATCCTTATATACATACAAGTTATGCTGACTGAACTAACTGTATTAACTACCATAACTAGCATAAATATCATAAACTTATCTAACTAACTTGAAATAACTGAATTTACATTGAGCTTAACAGTTTGGAAAATTACCTCACAATGTCAGGTCCATAAGATTCAGAAGCTTTTTCAAGTTTACTTTCACTTAAGCTCAAACGCTTAACTTTACCTTCAACCTTCAAGTCTTCCTTAAAATCCCCTTTTGATTTTCCAGCATGAATTGTAATCAAACGTGTATACGTAGGTGCACTCTGCTTGTATGAATTTTCATCACTAGCATTCATATCTTCCACACCCTGATAAAATAAACAAACTACAAATTCAGTGGTTGGGATGGAATTTAGGTAGTTCCAATTCATAATAAAATCTCCCTTGATGTACCAAAGAGAAAAACCAAATTAGTCCTCATCTCTATACTCACCTTTTCATCAGTTTCTTTGTCTTCAAGACATTCTATTGGTGGTTTAGTTGATATGAGAATTCGACCTTTCAACGATTCTGGGGAGGGGAATTCAGACAGCACATCTGTCTCAGGATAATAAAGCATTTCTCCAAATATTTCAGTCACCATCTGCACATATGAAGATTGAAATTCACATTCAATTCCTAACAAAAATAGGGACACAAAGTTCATCCTAGTAGTATTATTTTAACATAGCTATCCACCCAACCGATACGCCAGCCCGAATTATGATGATGGCTATGTTCAAGAAGTATTTCTCAAAGTGTAGACTTACCTCTGCAACTACAGCCTGAAGATCAGGAGTAAGATGGTCTTCAAAAGTTATAATGACAGGATAGGCAGATGTATCAAAAGCATGCTCTTTTATGGACCACAAACATTGCCTTAGTGAGATAGGCGACGTAAGAGTTCTGCAGAAACTCAGTGAAATTTGATGAAGTAAGTAGTTTGATTCAGTTGCAATGATGTATTTTAGAAAACAGCAAGAAGGAAATAGTCTTCCAACTTTACAATATTGAAGTGAGGATCAGCTAGAACCTTCCATGAAAAACCTCAACATCATCTTTGGTTGAATTTGGCCATAAATCGAGTTCAATCACTCGCACACCTCGTACCAAAGCGGCTACGATTGGCACATCACTGCAATCACTGGTTAGTTGATTCCCAATCAGATAGGAATTGTGCCCGGTAAATATGAAATAATGTGACAATGGAGCATTCATATCATGATGTACCTGGAATATCACATCATTCCATCTGTCAATAAGAGACATAGGGTGTGTTTGAGAGTTCTGATTTTGGAGGGAAAGAGTTTGAAATGTAAAGCTTATCTATTTCTTATACTTTGAAGTTTTAAGTCTTTTCTTCTCTTCTCTTCCTTTATTTCTAAAATCAAAACTCACAAACATACCTTTAAACAGTTAAAACACCTTCTGTTTATAGTTATAAACCAGTCTTCCTTAATTTACAATTTTTTTTTCCCAGTTTGCTTTCTTATATAAATTTTAACTTAAAAAAGAATACAAGCACAGAACTATTTATCATCCATAAATCATTGTCAGAAGTAACAAACATTACACTCTAATTCCAAACCTCATTTTTTCTAGGATTATATGGATTATGGACTAATTATACAGGTATAACCAAGAAAACACTGCAGATGCATATATATTTTCTATATAAGCAATAATCTATTTACCTCTTAAGGTTGCTATTAATTTCTCATTTCTCTAACTATTCCTTATTGAAATTACTCCTGATTTTTATAGAGCAAAAATAGATTCTTTCAATTTTTTTTTCTTCTCAATTGATCTTGTAAGGTGTGATCACACATTATGCAAAACTTTCCCTCTCATATATATTTTTTTTGGATCCCACTTAGTGTGAGATCACACTTTACAAGATTGATCAATTGAAACAAAAAATTAAGAGGATCTTGCTTATGGTACATATCATATCAACGTCCTTACACATTCTACAAGCAAAAGAAAAACTCCAATGTAATCTCTAGTATTAGAGGGGGAATAGTAAAAAAAGCTGGGCATTAAAAGTGTTAAAATTGCTTTTACTGTTTAGCAAGTAATTTTGTCTAAATTCAGTGTGTGACAAGCTAACTGCAATCAAAAGATATGGACCATACATGGTGTTCACAATTCACAAATTCATCGATGCTAGTATTTAGTAAAGACATTTGATAAGTTGCAATGTCAATTTTGTCGGTGATGAAGATAAGGAAGCTAAAATCATTTTTCAAAAGTGACGTGTTGTTTGACTTTTATATGCACAGAAATGGTACACCTTCTTTTAATAATAAAAACTTGTTTTTCTTAATATTAAATTAACTTTAATTTTGATACAACATTCAGAAATGTAATACTGTATTGGCAAAAATAAATATTTCTTACATTGATTGAGCAACCATATGAAATATTTTACACAAAAAATCCATCAAAATTAAAATGAATTTTATTTTTTAAAGTACAATTTTTTTTTTCAAAGTGGTTTACACGGCCCCGGTTTTCTGTATTTAACTATTTCTTGAATATTTCCCGTCCCTCTCTCTCATTTGTTTTCTTTCTCTACCTTTTTGTGTAAGAAAAGAAAACAGAAAACAATCCCTCATGTGAGATAAGTTCTGATTTAATTAGAGTAAAACAAGAAATTTTAGTGAGAGACACTCTATATGAACTCTGAAACCATTGGTACGTAACATGGGGCAGTTAATTAGTTAAGCACCAAAGCGTACAACAGAATCATGATCCTATAGACCTATATGATCCAGAAAACTTGCTTCACCTACCAAATTCTGTTTTATTCATAAAAAAAAATATAACACAAGTAAAATAGGGATTAATAATCTCCAATGCGCAAATACATCCAAGCATGTCACTCCAGAGAAAGAAAAAAAAAAACTGTATCCTGTACTAAAATATTTACACTAAATTTAATTATTTTATGAATTTAATTTTAAAGTAGGATAAAATAATTTTATACATGAGAAAGTCTTGGAAGCCAACGTTAAGGAACCAACCTCAATTTTCTCTTTTCTATAGGGAACCTAATATTGTTTCCCTAACATTACTCTTTATACATATATCTGTATTTATATCAACAATTCTATTTGCACGTCAAATCAATATCCATGAATACGTGAATAGTTTTATATTTCCCATACTCGATTACTGTAATCACCAACCATTCTATTAAAGAATTGCGTAAAAAAATAATAATAGTATTTGGTAGCACTTTATTTGAGGTGGAGAGAGAGAAGAGACCTCCGATTTCAAGGGAGGATTGAGATCGTCGCGTAGGAGGAAGTGGAAGAAATCGTCGAGGGTGAGTCCGTCGTCAGTTTTGTGATCTCCTTTGAGCGATTGAATGATGTGAAGGGCGTCGTCGGAGGTACAGTGTCGATCGCGTTGGTGATCGGTGAGAAAGCGGAGGAGGTTGTCGGCGGACATGGAGGTGGCGCCGGGGGACGAGAAGGAGTGGAAGGCATGGATGACGTCAGGCGGAGGGCCGGGCTCTGCGTTGGTAAAGGTCTTGTTGAAGCAGCTGAATGTCTTGTATTTGTATTTGTGCGTCGTCATAGCTATCAAACGGTGTCGTATTGTTGCTGCTGCTGCAGTTGCAGAGTGAATAACTGAATATGGTTGTATGTATTTGATTTCAGAGAGATATGGAAGCAAAGAAAGTGTGATTCATGAATATGGATGTGTGTTTTTGAGGGAGAGAGAGAGAGAGGGGGAGAGGTGTTAATGTGTTATAAATGGAAGCCGTTTGAAGCGGGATGTTGTTTCCATTTCGACACTATTTTGTATTTTTTTATCTTCTTTCTAAAATAGTTCTACAAAATCAATCAATAAATATTTAACCTCGCATGACAACCACAATAAACAAATCAAAATATATTTTCTCAAGTTTTATCATTCAGAGTACCTTTATCAAATTAAACTAATCCATCGTAACTTTTTTAACATTATTATGATATCCAAATGTGCCCTCTAGGGTTTTGACTTTGCTATGCTAGGATTTTGTGGGAGTAATCCTAATTCTGAATAGTGTGATTTCGATCATTTCTCAACTTTTAACTAAATGATTGCAACCTCTGCTACACATTCTCCTTATCCAAATCACTCTCAATCAGTTGATGAAGAATCTATCATTGTTCTTGAACAATCTGATATCAGTGGTGGCATTGCCCGATGCTCAAAGAGTCTTATTGGAAGTCTATTGGTTGATCGTCCATTTTCTGTTGGTACTATTGAAATTGCCCAGCAATTCATATGGAGACAACCAGATGGCTTCAAAGTTATTGATCACGGGGTAACAAATTTCAATTCTTTTTTTATAATGAGATTGAATTAATCAAAATTGAACGTGGCTCCCCTTGGCTCTTTAAGAATTTCATTTTGAATTTAAAGAGGTGGGAGGAGGACAAACCTATTGTTGATGCAGAATTTATCCATGTTCCTTTTTGGATTCAATTTTAGAATTTGCCAAAGCACTATAAGACACCAGAACTGGGCCGCAAGCTAGGCTCTTTCTTTGGAGAGGTTCTCAATGCAAACCTATTTCAAGTTAGAGGCAAAGAAAGCAGCATTATTAAAGCTAAGGTCCGGATATAACCAAACCATTGAGGAAATTGCTGAAAATCTCTGGCCCTAATAATAAAACCCTGACGAGTAATCTCAAATATGAAAGAATTGGTGTCTTTTGCAACTATTGTGGTCATGTTGGACATGAAAGCAGAAGTTGCAGTTTTCAGATTAATGATACTATCAAAGGTGTGCTCAAGGAAGAAACATGGGGTGATTGGCTGAGATCTGAACAAGGTGGAAGAAGGATATCGGCTGGTAAGGAGAATTCTGATCCTAAGTTTTTTGAAGCCTCTCAACACAAAACCAACAGTATTAACAAATCTGTTCCAATCAATCTAATCAAGAGTATGGCTAGCCTCTCCATGAATTCACAGAACAATACCCCCGCAAGAGAAGACCAAGAAGCAATTAGTAAACTACAACAACCTGCTACAAATACTCTTACTGCTCCAGTTCCAAAGCCGAATCTACTCAATGTTGTTCATACTACAGAACCTGCTAAGGAACTCAATTTTTCCATACTGTTGAGGTCTCTCATTCTACCACCTCTCGCTTGTCTCTTAAAAAACAAGTCAGAACTAAATTCAAGCGTGTTGCAGGTGTCAAACGTAATACTATTGCTGTCTCTGATGCACAAATTTGTAAAAAGTTTTGTGCAGAAATCAATCCATCAACTGAAAAGGGAAAGGGTACCACCCCACAATGGGCACCCAATGACCCATGAATATGTTGATGTGGAACTGTCGGGGTATGGGGAATCCCCTGACAGTTCACAACATCCAAGAGATCTGTAGATCTCATTCCCCCGAAGTGATGTTCCTTTGTGAAACCAAGAACATCTCTTCGAAGGTGACTAATTGGTGCTCTAAATTTGGTTTTCAATCATCCCACTGTGTTGAGCCTAGAGGTCTTTATGGTGGATTGGTATTGGCATAGAAGGATTCTACTGAGATTTCTATCATTGGTTCTAATGATTTCTATATTCTATTTTCATGGAGAGATAAAGTTAATCTTCGACCTCTGAAGATGGAAGCTGTATATCTAGATACTATTGATTCTTAGAGAGTTGTTCAGTACTCTAGGATTCTGGATCTTCAAGGAAAACCAAATGATTATTTTTTGGTTTTTGGTGACTTTAATGCTATTAGCTCTCATCATGAAAAAGAAGGGGTACGCTCTAAAGCTAATTCTGTTTTGGAAAAATTTCATGCTTTCATTAATCAGGGTTGTGTTTGTGGGCTTGGATTTCCAAGGTAACAAATTTACTTGGACTAACCGTCAATTTGGTGCTAATCTTATACAGGAGAGGCTAGATCGTTGTTTCTCTAGCTTAGCCTTTCGATCCGACTACCCAAATGCGAAGATCCTTCATCTAGATGATATGGGTTCGGATCATCGGCCTCTACTACTCCTTACTGATTCTACTAGTGTCAAATCTAAACGTCGTTTCAGGTTTCAAGAGCGGTGGTGTGAAAATGAGGAGGTGGGCAGTCTAATTTCACAATGCTGGCAGATCCCAGTTTCTGGTTCAGCAATGTATAAGTTTTATGCGAAGCTAAAACACAGCCGACACCGTTTGGTGGATTGGCAGAAATCTGGTGTGAGTAACTCACAAAGGGCCATTCACAGATTGAGGGAAGAATTGCTAGTTGAGAAGGAAAAGGGTAATAATGCCAATCAGACTTCAATTCTGCGCTTGGAAGAGGAATTGGCAGAAGCCTAATTGAATGAGGAGAGATTTTGGAAGGAAAAATCTCGAGTCAATTGGTTGAAATATGGGGATAGAAGTCAAAATTTTTTCACATGGCTGTTCAACATAGGAACCGTAAGAATAGGATTCACAGGATGCAGGATTCATTGGGCAATTATCATACCTCAACTGAGGGTATAGCCCAAACAGCTATCTCCTTTTTTGAGGATCTATTCACTACTTCTAATCCTGCTTCTGCTACAGATATCCTAAGTGAAATCCCAATGAGAATTGACACAGCAGATAATACAAAGCTAACCAGCCGAGTAACAACTGAAGAAATAAAAAAAGGCTACTTTCTCCATCAGTCCATTTTCTGCTCCTGGTGAAGACGGTTTCACAGCCAGATTTTATCAATTCTATTGGGAAACTATAAAATGCGATCTTATTCCGGCCGTTACTAGTTTCTTTGCAGGTGGCAATATGCTCAAATCTCTCAACCATACCCAGATTTGCCTAGTGCCTAAGAATCAGAATGCTGACTCTATGGGATTCATTCGGCCAATCAGCCTCAGTTCTGTTTTCTACAAGATTATATCTAAAGTTTTGGTTCATCGTATGCAGAGCATTATGGATAAGGCTATTTCTGTTAATCAAAGTGCATTTATCAAAGGCTGATCAGCGATAATATTCTCATAGCCCATGAACTCATGCATTGTTTGAAACACAAAACTCATGGTTCTCAAGAGGTTGCTTTGAAACTAGATATGAGTAAGGCCTATGATCGTGTAGAATGACCTTTTTTATGGGGAAATTATGAGAAGGTTGGGATTCAACAACACTTGGATAGGGTGGATGCAACAGTGTGTGTCAACTGTTTCCTATTTAATCCTAATTAATGGCCAATCCTATGGATTCTTCTCTCCCACTAGAGGTCTAAGTCAGGGTGATCCCCTCTCTCCTTTTCTTTTTCTGCTATGCTCTGAAGGTCTCTCTTTTCTATTATAACAGGGTGAACGCTCTCAGCTCTTCTCAGGTATTAGAATTAACCCTCGTTGTCCTACTATTAGCCATTTATTCTTTGCTGATGACTCCATACTATTCTGTAAAGCCAATTCCCAAGAATGTCTCCACCTCCTCTCTATTCTTAACACGTATAGCTCCTTCAGTGGTCAAATCCTAAACTTCTCCAAATCTTCCCTCTTCTTCAGTAAACACACCCCCCCTAACACCCGTTCCTCTCTCTCCCTTCTCTTACACATTCCTCACATTGGTTCACAAGACAAATACCTTGGCCTTCCCTTTGTCATCCAAAGATCCAAAAAAGACACTTTCAACTATATAAAGGATAAAATAGAGAAGAAACTACACCTATGGAAAAGATCTATGCTTTCCATTAGTGGTAGGGAAGTCTTGATTAAAGCAGTGGCCATTGGTGTCCCTTTATATACTCTATCATGCTTTAAACTCCCGGATTCTCTATTGGATGATATTCACAGGAAAATCATGAATTTTTGGTGGGGTCAAAAGAACAGAGAGCGTAAACAGCATTGGATAGCTTGAGATGTTGTTTGCAGAGATAAATCTCAAGGAGGTCTAGGTTTCAAGGATTTGAAGGCATTTAATTTGGCTATGCTAACCAAACAAGGTTGGAGAATCCTAACTAGACCTAATTCTTTACTCAACAAACTCTACAGAGGACGTTACTTCTATCATTCTGATTTTACAAAGGCTGTTATTGGCAACCATCCATCTTGGGGATGGAGGAGTATTCTTGAAGTCAGAAAGGTCCTAGAGAAAGGTTTGCTATGGAGAGTTGGAAATGGTATGAAGATTAACATTTTTGAAGACTCATGGCTCATAAATTTCAACCCTATATCTATATACCAACCACACAGCTCTCAGTCAGAATTACAGTGGGTATTCCAGCTATTGAATGGACATAATCAATGGAATGTGCAATTAATCAGAGACAATTTCAACCCAGATATAGCATCAGCAATCATTCAAACTGAAATTCATAGTGGAAGGTTTGATTCAGTTACCTGGGCTTATGATCGGAAAGGCTGCTTCTCAGTGGCATCTGGATACAGAATTGCTTTTCAATTCTTTCATCCACCAACTTTTCTCCTTCCGGATCAGTGTAATCAGAAGCAGCTGTGGAAGAACCTCTGGGATCTTCGTTGCCCTCCCAAAGTGAAGATTTTCCTTTGGAAAGCCCTCCTTGATGGCATCCCCATCCGTAATCGCCTTCACCATGCATCCCCACCATACAAGATTCCTGCCCAAGATGTCAACGAATCGGCGAGTCAGTTATCCATTGCTTGGTACAATGTCCCTTCGCAGAAAAAGTGTGGCAACTCTCTGACTTCCACGCTGTCACTGATGCTGATGATTTGAATGAATTTTGGAGATGGTGGAGCAAGTTGGTAGCGAAGCTGAAGAGCCAACCTCAGTGGCGAAGACGAGCAAGCACTGCGGCAACGATACTCTGGAAGCTCTGGTGTGAGAGGAACCTCCGTGTCTTTGAGCAAGTGACAAGCACATCGGAGACGATTCTCACCTCTGCCCATAATTTAATGGCTAAATACCATCTTCACCACCCTCCATGACCTAATGCTGCTGTCTACTTTCCCCTTTCTTTAATTCTTTCTTCTTTCAGATTTACCAACTCAAGTTTCTTTAATTACAAGTGGAGTCTCCACACTTCTTCATTCTATTTGGTTGTCCAAGCATGGACCCATTCCTTAATGTATTTGATTTTATTACATCAATGAAATGAGTTACAATTGCCTTTGGAAAGAAAAAAAAAAAAAGAGAGTAACTTTATCAAAGTGTAATTTATCGAAAAAAATAAACAAATCAAAATATATTTTAGATGGTTTATATACATGAATTTTGAATAGTTTACATATATAAATTTTGAATAATTTATATATTTAGATTTTGAAATATCGTATATATGAATTTTAGATGATAGTTTTAGAGGGAAAAGGAATAATATTGGGTGTATTAGTGTTGTGATGTAGTTCTTGGTAATTGTTATTTTTTAGACAGAAATATAATTCTTCGTTAAATTTAAGTTCCATATAATAGTTTTTTTTTTTTTGTTGACTAGCTCCATATAATAGTTTGTTGCTAGTTGGATAGACTACATGAATAAGGAAAGTCTAATCTAACATTTGTTTAGACAATTTAGTAAGCTGACCATTTTTAATAATTTTTATAAAAAAAAATCGTAAATATGAAATTATCTTGCAAATTTTATTTTCACTGTCCTAGAACTTATATGTTTGTAACTTGTTTCGTCCAAATCCATTAGAAACTTAGCACTTTTTGCTGGTCAACATTAAAGAGTAAATACTAATATCAAAGTAGTTTATAAATTTCTAATTACATTATTATATAAATCTTTTTATCAAATGGATTAGACAACCATTCTCAATATCCAAGTTTTTTAAGACGTAGAAGATCACCTGTTTAAATATAAGCCTTACGCAATGCTAAGAGACCATACTTACTACATACCACCAAACTACATGGAAGACCGGCTAAATGGAGTTTTAGACACCATAATAATTCTTAAATCCCACGGTAAATTAATTATAGGAGTACTGTTAAACCAAAAAAAAAAAAAATCTAAGTGTTTAAACTTTTTCCTTCTTTTATGTTTACCTAATATTTTTTGTGTGTTTATATTTACCCAATATTTAAGTTGACACTCAATAATTCTCTCATTTTTCACTAATTCGTCTTAATTTAGTGGTGTAGAGTTTGAAATTTTGAATGATACAAATGAGAACCTAAAGTCAAATTCCATTATCTTCTTATAGGTCAGTTGCACTTAAAATCTTGGATACTTCTTTACCATAAATGGTGAAAAAAAAATAATAGGCCTTTAGTTAAAAGAAGAAAAAAGTAACAGCCTTCAGTTATAAATTATTACCATACTGGTTTGTTTCATTGCTAAACATGAACATTCTTTTCAAGCATCCTAACCTAAAAGACATCAACACAGTTAGATAAACTATGTGCAATGTGCCTACAAATTCAATCAAAAGTTTCAAGCTGAAACCTCATTAGAAGCTTCACAGATTTAAATTTCTTTCCCTTTCTGTCATGCAGGGCGACCGACCGGAATCCGAGTCTTAATTCGGATACCGGCAAACAAGTCTGCCCAGCAAAGTCATCCTTTCCCTGGTCCCAATCCTTTACTTCGATCCGAAGCAAAGCCAGATCAGGAACAGTTAAGGGGAATTCAAACTCTTCATCCCAAACAGGAAGCCAATTGTCCTTGATTACCCTTGTTCTCTTCTTTACACAATCAGCTGGCACCCCAACAATACATACCTGTCACAAAATTTTGGTCAGATATTAACATAAAAGATGAAATTATCAAAGAAAATATCAGTTATATACTAAGATACACTGAGAATTTTGAAACTGACCTTGGTGTAAAAATCTGGAGGAGAGAACCGATCAAAGTGAGTTGGACCGAAATCGGATCTCCAACCAACACCTAGGTAAACTTTTACCTGTTTTGAACATGAAATAAATGTTAGGATTTCATGAAATAACAGAATTTTCTTCTTTTGTAGAGGGAATAATAATAAGATTGTGCTCACCCTTAATGTCCGCTTCACCTGCAATATTCTTCTAGGATCAAACTCATCTTCATTTGAATTTGTTTGGATCAGAAATTCAGGCTTTTTAACATAACCACATCCTCCATTTGCTCTAAACATTCCTTGCATCAACCAAAGCGATTTTCCGTGCCCCTTCGGAAAAAACAAACATTGAATAAAAGGTTTACATTCCAGCTCTCAAACTCAAAGTATGAAAATCAGTGATGTCCCTAAGAAGTTTATGATTTTGGTGATAAATTCCTAGACATGATTTTGTAAAAGATTCATATGATAACATGACTGTACTATCATAAATCAAATCCATCTAGATATTTCATAAGCAATGCATGAAAATAGACATAACTTTCTAACCTGCATATTGAATGCCACCATTTGAGCTCCATACATCCACCCTAAATGCGGCCGAAAATTTGTCGATTTGATGCGTTCTCCTTTAGGATACACTCTCAGTATATTCCTCTGTGTGAACCTGCAAAGCGTAGCAATGAGTATCAACTCATCAGTGTAGAGTTGTCAGTTACAGAAATGATGGCAATTTCTTCAGCTACAAGTAATCTTCAATTTAATTTGATAGATCATAGATACCTAATAATGTCTCTTCCATGAGTTTCAGAAGCACTTTTGAGTTTCTTCTCGCTCAAGCTTAGCCGTTTAACTACTTCGCTATCAGCTTTCAGTCGATCCTTCACAGAACCTTTCGATTTCCCACCATGGATTGCAATCAAGTGTTTGTATTCAGGCGCATTTTGCTGGTTCGGTTTCAAATCACAAATATTTATGTCTTCATCACTTCCATTCTGCTATGCATCAAAGATTAACATAAATACAAAAAACTAGCAAACCAAATTTCTTTTGTTCTAAAAAAAATATGAATATATATGGTTCTCTCACATTCTCCTCAGTTGTCAATTTAGCCATGGAATCTGCCAAACCCTCATTCCATAATTCTTCTTCTTCTTCTTCTCCGGACAAAGGTTCGCTTCCGTTTAGTACATGGTTATTATTGCTGCCCTTGTCCATGACACTATCAGAATGAGCATATTCTTTAGGAGGTTTGGTGGATATAACTACCAGATTTTTCAATGACTCTGGTGAAGGGAATTCTGTTAAGTAATCTGTCTGAGGATAATAAAGCATGTCTCCAAATATCTGAGTTGCTTTCTGCATAGACATAAAGAACAAAGGTTAAATCATGATGAAAAATCAACAGATAAATGAATCAAAATGAAGGCCTACTTCTGAGAATTTGGCCTGAAGTTTTGGTGTTAGGTGATCTTCCAAAGTTAGAATCACTGGAAAATCAGATTTCACAAAAGCATACTTCTTTATGGATTCCAGACATTTGGTTAGTAAAACCGGAGTGGTAAGAGTCCTGCACCGGTTATGACAACAAATTCATCAGACCGGAATATAAGATCGCGAAGAACTTTCGTTAACTGATTTAACAACTCTATAAGATGCAGTTTTTATGGTACCTCCCATGAACTACTTTAATACCATCCTCATTTGTAGATGGCCAAAGATCGAGTTCGATCACTCGAACGCCTTGTTGCAAGGCCTCGATAATTGGCTCGTCGCTGCAATCACTTGTGAGTTGATTCCCAGTGAGATAGGAATTGTGTCCTGTGTACATGAAGTAATGTGACAAGGGAGCACTCATGTCATGGTGCACCTGAAATGGCATATGAATCATACATTTAGCAGAATGAAGTTAAACAATTTACCTTAAACACCATTGCTTAGAGTAAATCCATTATGAAAAGCTATAGAAAACACAAAGAGTAGAAAATTATATAAGGCAAGCATGTAAGTTTTGTTGTCATTAATTTTTGCTTTTTGTGCAAGAAAGATTTGGAAACTTTAGAGCTCATTTATTTCTGCATTCCAACCAGCATTGTTTGGTTTTTGTTGCAAAGTTGGATTGCAACATTTTGTCCTACAATAAATAAATCAACCCATTCTCTGAAACTTGTGTTGTTGCAAATTGATACTTAAGAAATTTTAAATCTTTAGAGACTTATAATAATATTTTTGAAGTACTTATTTTTGTTAAACACCTATATTATAAACTTGATTAGAAACAACAAGAGACCAATTTTGTTGGGCAAAAATAATTCTCGAGGACTTTTAGCGAATAAAAATTTGTTAAGACTAAAATGTATATCTGAAATTCGTTGAGAACTAATTTAAGTGTTTACTCTTGAAAAAATTGTTAAATTAGGCTGCGTTTGGTTTCTAAGTCTGAGAGACTCAGTATTGTGTTTGTTGAACAAGGACTGGAACTAAAATTTCAGTTTCAGACTCCAAAATTTCAGTATTTTCAATACCTCCAGTTAGGAAGGACTGGGGAGTGAGACTGAAATTTTAATAACTTTTTTTTACTCAAATACCCTCACATAACATTGAAGTTTCCAATATTAGCCTTTGCTTTTCCTCTATTGACTTAATTCAAACAAACTTAATTCAGTCTCCCAATATCAGTCTCTCAATCTCAGTCTCACAGTCTGAGTCTCTTCCAAACGCAGCCTAAAGGTATTTTTTTTTATTTATATATACTATCAATCTAAAAAGGAACAAAAAAGTATTTCCTTTTGGTTGTCCAAGTTGGACCCATCTTCTCATGTATTCATTTTATTATTCTAATGGAACGAAATACAAAATAAAATAAAATAAAAAACAAAAAAAAAACAAAAAGATACATTTGATTTCCAATTATATTCTGTCACACCAGCAAAAAGTGTTTGACCCAACTATTCACTAATTCATTCTTATGATCCATCAAACATATATATATACATAGAAAGATAAATAAAGAAGAAGATCATTTACCTCATTTTTCAATGGACCATTGAAATCATCAAGAAGCAGAAAATTGATGAAGTACATTTGGCTGAGCCCTTGTTCCCTTGTTGCAGTGTTGGAATTCCCAGCAATTTGCAGCAAAAGCACCTCCAAATCCATTAATGTGCAGTTCTTATCACCTTGGTGCTCCAAAATGAACCCTAGAAGCTGATCATTTGACATTTGGACCCCACCTTGTGAAAACTTGTGAAATGCTTCCTTAATGTCCAAAGGAGGTTCTTGATTCTTCATTTCAAATTTTCTGGTCAAGAAATTTAGCACCTTGTGCTTGAGGATCTCCTTTTTCTTACCCATTAAATTAATATCAATAGTTATGACCCTTTCTCAATTTGATTTGGAAGTGAAAAAGGATGATACTACAGAAGGTAAAGTGAAGAAGCTTTATAGTAGCTTATATCAGTTGACTTAGGATAATTAGATTAGAAGTGAGTCAACCTTGGAAACAGAGCCCTCCTTCTTTTGTTTCTGTGTTTTGATTGGCAACAAAACCTTAAAACCTCTGTGTTTTTTTTTTTTTTGTCTGTCTTATATTATTGGATAATTGATTGATACTCAACAAGGACATATTCATGCGCAAATTGCATTCCAGGACTCAAAGATAAGAATTTGTTTAGGAAAAATGAAATAGGTGTTTTTTTTAAATGTTTTTTAATTATTAAAAGGTGACCATTGGAACTGAATAGTCATGTTAATAAAACATTAAAATGGGAGACTGGGAGTTGGTAACTTTCCACAGTCCACACTATCTTATACAATAAATTTTGTTTTAAATCAAATGTTATTTCTTAGCTATTTTTGTAATTCTATTCTATTGAACAATTATTGTATTTTTTCAGCTATTTCTCTTTCTACTATTAGTATTAATAATTTAATACTATTAGCCGTCCTCACAGGGTTATCATCATCATCATCATCATCATTATTATTATTATTATTATTATTATTATTATTATTATTATTATTATTATTA
>JASCZI010211458.1:207314-234799 GCA_036250425.1 Stylosanthes scabra | reverse complement strand
GGTTCTCGTTCACCTGCTGGATCAGAGATCTGTTCCGGTCCAGCACCGACTGAACCTGACGGAAGCTCCGGTTCATGCTGGCCCAAACCTCAGGGTCACCTTCCTCGCCTTCATCCACCTCACAGTCGGATTCGCCGGTGGTGGTGCTCACGGTGGTGGTGGTGGTTGAGGGACGGTGGCGGTGGCTCTTGTGGCGGCGGTGGTTTGAGGAGTCTTCCATGGTTGATTCTGCGGCGGAGGAGGATGAGTGAATGCTGTTCATGTGCATGCAAAGTCAAGAATTGGAGAGAGAAAGTTGTTAGGATCGGTTAGGCTCTGTTTGGCTGCACATTTTTTTTTCTTTCGTTTAATTTGCTTTTGGGATTTCTGTGTTTCCTGTTTTTGGTGTGAGAGATAAGAGGAAGGAGTGATATTTATAAGGCGCGTCAGGTAGGCAAGTCTGCAAACACAGAAGAAAGTGATGATAAAAGGTTAAAAGTGTGATTTGTTTATTACTTTATTCCAATAGGAAGGCTTACGTGTCCTATCATTTTTATTTTAATTTTTTCCATGATTCACATTGTTTGTCTAAATTATTTGATGGTGTTATTTATTTAATGTTTGAGAAAAAAGGAAAATAAGTGTTGTTCTAGTGCGGAGGTGGAAGAGTTCGGCCGTTCGAGGACTTTGCGCTTCGCGGATGAGCTCTTTCATGTTCAGTGTGCTCGGACAAAGGATGAACACTTCAGCTTCCACAAGAATCTTTAATGTAGCTCTGATCTTCAAGGAACGGCAGGGGTGGACCTACAAGGCCACTCCGACGCTCAAATCAGATAGGGAGAACACTTAGTGATTAAGTGAAGAGATGGAGAAGAGAACATACCTTCCTAGGTCAAACTAGGATAGTTAAATAAGATGACTTGAGTGAGCAGTTAGATTTGGATGCCGTTAGAGGGTTTAGTGATCGGATCCCGGACTCTTCGGGATTTAAAAATTTAGCTGATAAGTCTTATTCAATTTGTTGTTGGTTGAGCTCATCCGTTTAGATGAGCACGTGTTAGATTGATTGGATTAGGGTTCCAGTCATCTGTTCAGTTTGGATTTAGCGGCGTTAGAATAGATTAGTTCGGATTTTGGGCCCTTAAGTAGGATCATTTGGATAAAGGATCGGTTTATTGGGCTTATGATTTGTTGGGTAGATTGTTGATATGGTAAGAGCTATTATGATGAGCTCTTTTGGGCCGAGCTTATGACAGGTCGGATCACAGCCCCCAAGCTTGACATATCTCTCAACATATTCTCTCTCCTTATCCCATTTGAACACCAAATTCAAGGAGAGGATCTCCTTCGTACATACATGGTTCTCCAAGAACTCGATCACCTTGGAGCTCTCCCTACTCACTTTACTCATCCTTAAAATCTGCACTGGCTCCGAATACCAGTACAGAGAGAATCATTCCAATCCAAACTCATCGAGATAGAACGGGAACTGATCTTTCTCACAGGTAACTTTCACATACATTCACTTAAAATCTTTGTACGACTGCCTATACAAACCAAACAATAAGAGAAAAATTCTCTGTGGATAATTTGAATTCAATACGAATGTATCATATATTCAAAATTCAAAATTCAGGAGCCTATTTATAAGTCATAATAATTTCGAACTTAATTATTTTTATGAAAAAAATTAGAAACGCATTTTTTTTCTTATTGATTTACACATCCACGAAGCCTTCGTAAAAAAATTCTACTTATTTAAGATAAAATTTGGTTGAAAATAAATTTTTGAATAATCTTAAGGTTGTTTCCTTACAATAACAACTTAAATCATATATACATCTCTTTGTTTTGGGTATTTTTATTTGGGAAAAAGTTAACTTCTTTTTTTTATTTGACATAATTACTTATTATTTTATAAATAAAAAATTAAGATAAATTTATAAAATATTTACATCTTAATAATAAATATAATTCAGTTTTAATTTTCTTTCTCTTGCAAATCAATGTACAAGATATATCTTTTTATGAAAATGATCATATATACATTAATTAAGAACATTATTTTAAAATCACTTGAATAATTATTAATAAAAGAACTAATTCATCTTTTCAAATATTATACACTTTCGCAATAGATAAGATGAGCCCCACTTACCAACTTGTTATGGGAATCACATATTCAAACATGAATATGAATTTGGTGCTTTTCAAATTTCAATAAATTGAACCTTCTACGCGACTTTTAGTGGGCGCGTGCAATGCACATTGGAGCATAACTTCACTAGAAGAAACCAATATATATTTTAGATATGTTAGATAAAATATTTGATGATGTTAAGAATTAGTAATAATTTGCTTTGGCTACATCATCTTTTTGTTTGACTAAGCTCTATATAGTGATGTTTGAAATGTATGATTAAGAGACAAACATAGTTGAAATATGGAGAAATATTTATTTGTTTGTTATAATAATATGAGATGATGAATAAACAAAGAGAGTAAGGATTGAAATTTTTAATTCATTTTCTTATTTTTTAATACTTAAATTAGTACAAATTTAGTTACATAGTTAACTCTTTTTGAAAATATTAAAAAGATGAATTATAATTCTTAGTCATTTTTCAAATAAAAATAATATTATTAACTTTGGAAAAATAAAAAATCACTAGAAAATATTCAGTAATAGTTTTATGGTAATCTAATAAAATAAAAAGTAAATATTTCTATCCAATTTATTCTTACATCTTGAAAGTATAAAAAAGTATGAAAAGTTTTAGCCATTTTAATAGAATAATTTTAGTCCCTCTATTTCTACAGACAAAGTGTTACTAAATAACTTACTAATTATAAAAACTATATACCATTTTGTTTTATTTTATTTTAAATTTGACCATATACATGTCTTTTGTAAAACTTTATTTACTTGTGATAAAAAAAATATATAAAAAAATTAATCAATCAATTTTTATAACTATTAATTTCTCAATTCATGAAACTAGAAGAAAAAAACTATCTTTATTTCTAATTTATTTTCATGTTTTTTTTAAAAAATTGTTAATTTTCTCAACTATAGGGGGAAAAAGAAATTGAGGAACACTAATGAATTTAGTGAGAGAAAGTCAAATAGTGCGAGTGGGGAATGTATTGAGCTGAAAATATCTAAGGGGTTTAGATGCAAAAAGTGAAAAGTGCAATGCCACGACGACAAAAAGAACCGTCATTTTTGCCTCCGTGGATATGTATGGTGTCTGCCATAATAAAATATCTCTCTCAAATTATTTAACAAAAATATCTTCTGCACTTTAGGCCCCCACCAAAAATATTCTAAATACTCATCTAAAGCAAAAAGTGAATATAATAGATTAAAAAAATAAGAATATTGCTTATTTTCTTAAGAAAAAAAGGGTCAATATAGGAAAGCTCTAATGATAAATAAATGTTTAAAATAGTCTCTAAAAAATATGTATAAATCAATTTAAATTTAATTTCTCTATGATTCGTAAAGTTATGAATACAATCTAAATTGGTTTTTGTTAATATTTTTTTATTGAAGTTATCATTTAATTAACAGACATGCTATCATTAAGTATTATGTAGCAAAAACTATATATATTATTAACTTAATATTCTTAATTTCATATATTTAACATTTATAATTATAAATTTGTTATATCTAAGATTATCAACTTATTTTAATTAATAATTAATTAATAAATACAAAATAAAAAATTGAATTATTTTAGACTTATTTTTATTGTCTTCTAAAGATTTTTTCTAAAAATATGAAATTAACTCTTAACTATATATATATCTTTTTAATTTTACACATTAAGGTATCCATAAGACCCAATGTTTAATAATTAATCTTTTGGGTATCTTGAGTAACTTTTCTAAGTAAAAAACTCTCTTTCTATTATCCAGAGAAAATCGAATCCCAAAAAAAAATCAAAGAGAAATGATCATCATCATATGGACTAACTTGCATTAATTACCTGTATGCTGAACCTTGGATAAAAGGAGCATATAAAAAGGAAAGGATATTGGTCCAATAAAGAATAGAAACTTTGCTAGATTTGGTGAATGGTGATGGATTATGACTGTTAAATGTTGATTGGTTCTGGTTAACCCCATAGATTGGAATTAGATTCAATTTCGTATCTAAAAATATCTAGGGATAAATTTTTCTCACGACATTATTAACTAATAACCTCCTGGTAATTTGCTTCTATACGTAGTGTCGTTTTCTTCTAAGTTCTATTCACACCAAATTAATCGAGTAATAAACAAGTTCGTTCCACTTCAAATGATTTTGCTTAATTATAATTTTTCAAATCAAATTACAAAAATCTTTTAGTAGCACTTTAATATGTTTAGTAAATCTGTTAGCAAAAAATACATTTCATCCTTCCTGCCATCACTTTTCTAATCATTTAAAATTCAATTATGTTAAAAGACCAAGAAAAAAAATAATATATATATCCAAAAACAAACTACTGGGAGACAAATGAACATAAAAAAGAAACGAAGATATTTCAGCATTTTAACCCTAGGGTGTCAATGGGCGGGGATGCCTTCTCGCTCCCAAAATCTCTCCATGTCCCCGCCCCATTTCCTATGAGGAAATTTTCGTCTCCGTACTCATTCTCCGTGGATTCCTCATTCCCCATGGATTCCATATTCTCCGCCTCTCTTTAATGGATATTTTAATAAAAATGAACAAAAAAATTAAAAAATTAGTACAAAAATATTAATATAGTGAAACATCATTTAAATATATATTGTCTAAAATAATAAATCATTTAAAACTCAACATTATAATCAAAAATATAAAATAATACAACATAATAAGATGTAAAATGATTAAAAAATATATGCTAAAAATTAATTAATATGGATGTTTAAGGCATTTCAAATAGTTCAAGAAATTTCGAAATGTAAAATTACATAAAAGACTATAATATATATTATCTAAATAAGAATATTTTAAGTATTTATTTTATATCGGGGATTCGGGGACGGAGTCGGGGATTCCCTGCTCGAGTCCCCACCACTGCCTCCGGGGGATTTTGCCCTCCATCCCCGTCCCCACGGGGAAAATTCCCCGACTTCGATCCCCATCCGGGGCGTTCTCTGCGGGGATCCCGCGATGTGAGGAGTTTTAACACCCCTAGACTACATACTTCGCTGTACTTCACCAGGAAACTAATAATAATACCCAAATTAATTTCTAAAATATTTTGTCAAATACTTTAATTCTTAGTAAATTTTATTCATCAAATTAGTTTCCAAGCTTTTGTTTCATTAAATAAACCCGTTTTCACATTCCATTATTCGTCTATAAAAAATACCAATTTGTGAATTTTAAAAGTTTTAAAAACTGCTACATACTTATTAAATAACAATAAAACTACTTTGTCTAACTTCCTATCAAAATTTGACATAAAAATTTAATAGGAACTAATCTGGAATAATAATAAAGAAATCGATAATACTAAATCAGTTGAAAAATGATCACTTGTGAAACAAATTCAGGTGGAACAAGAAATCAAGAACTAAGCTAATAAACTAATACAACAAGATATGGTCCACATAACTGAATACCCAACAAGATACTTCACTGTACTTCTACTTAACTCCCATCATTGATGAGAAACAAGTTGTGTGGCCATGACTCTTGAATACTCAAAGCTTCTTTCTGTCCAACCCAACCAAGGCAAGAATTCCATCACTGTCTTGACTCTGCTATTGAAGGCTTTTATTTCATTGTCCAAGTTTGATGTAATTCTTGCCATTAACCAATAATTTGACCATCACAACAAACTGTACATAGTGCATAGTGTTGTTAACATCAATAATTTAACATTTCTTTTATCCATTAGATCATTCGACATCTTGTAATAATCTGGATTTATATGAATCTCTCCAAAAACAGATGTCTAATGGCTTAGATTAGAACTTAGAAAGCAACTATTCAGTTGATTTTCTCTTTCTTCCCAGAATAGAAGCTATCTGGAATCTGGGTCCCCCCTTTCGCCACTTCTTGAAGGATATCATTGCAGATTGAGCTGCCTCATACACTACAATAATAAAAAGAAAATAATAAATAATTTTTAAAAAAATATCAATGGCTTTGACCTCCCTTCATAAGGGGGAAAACCGGAAAAGAATGTGATAACATGTGGAAGATTGAAGGCGTGATTCGTGAAGCAAGCAGAACAAGTCTTACAATTGATCTCTTCTTTTGTCAAAATAGTCCAGAATTTGGAACCAGCTGCAAATGCTGCAGTATGTGCCTTGGTGAGAACTTCCTTGTACCTACTCTTGAATGCCGACAACAATAGAAACCCAATGGTTCTATCACTAACTCTGCCATAAATGGAAAGTTACATTAACAAAAGGGGAAAGAAAATTCAAAGTAATTGAATAGCTGCATGAAGTAGCACATGACAAAAGCAAACTACACATTTAAAGTATGCTGTAAGTGAAGAAAAAGAACATATAATTTGAAGATTTCAATTCATTTAAATTGAAAAACTAAAAAGGAAATAAGGGGAAATTGAAACAAGAAGTGCTACTTGAAGGTTGCTTAGGCTTAGATATATCTAGAGACAGAATATTCATTTTTTGAAATAATTATCCACACTCTTGTAAACAAATTTAGGAGATTTTGTCATCCTATTGTCTTGACTTTTTGCTGGAAATTTTGGTAGTAAAAATCTGATTGAAATGGTGAATGAACAACTTAGTAACCAAAAGGTGAGGTTCCTAGGCTCATACAAGACGAGAAGGATGATTACAACCAAATACTCTTCGAAGATAAAACCAAGGAGAAAAATATGTCAAAACATATAAGAACATAACATGTTAAAGCAAAAGAGAAATAAATAACGGCGTGTGTGTATATATATATATATATAAAGAAGAACAAGAGCAAAAGCAAGACTTACATGGGTGCTATCTTGCAACCAAATTCATAGAAGAATGGACATCTAGACCTCAAATCCACACTAGCAGAATCAGCCTGGATCTCTAACCTTGTTCTAAAATCAAGGACCACCAAATAAGAAAACATAGGCTAACACTTCTAAAAAAGCCAATCAATGTAACGATAACAGAATCAACCTTTTACATGTACATTTGGCTTGGAATGCCAATTCACATTTTAAAACTTGGATAAAGTATTATTTAGTCCTTATAGTTTGGCTCAAATCTCAGTTTCATCCTTGACATTTGAAACATCCCATTTTTGTCCCAAAAGGTTTCAAATAGACTCAATGTTGTCCCATCACTAAATATGCATGAAATACTTAACATCTTTAGTGCATGTTCAGTGAAAATGTTATTAATTAAGCAATCTCTTCTCTTAATATGTATGAGTATATCAATGTTGTGATTTTAGAGGTAAGGGAAAAGCCAATGTTTATGTTAGAAAATATTAAAGTTTACTTAATGAATAAATAGGTTGAAAATGGGACCAATGTGGTGACAATAGCTGAGTTGATAAGAGTGTTAAATATTTCTTCCGGATTTAACGGAGAGATAATATTGAGCCCATTTTAAGTTGCAACAAGCCATAAATGCGGTCAATACTTTTGATTGAAACAAGGAGGAACATTGACTGATACTGCTTGTCTCAACTGCAGTTCATGAGCAAGCCAAAAAGGCAGTTCAACTTTTGAACCTGTTTCAATCTGAAAAATGAAACATTCTAATGTCAGGTTAAATTAGATCATTTACACCAAGTGACCAAGTCTGGTGCCACTACTGGAGATTATTTCATTCAGAAACACAAAAAGGCAGTGTCAATGGCTCTTACAAAATCTGTCTCAGAACTGGGATCTATCCCCACTCCAGATGCTGGCTTCTGAAATATAACTGACACAATCTGGAACCATATCACAAGAAGGCACAAGCATTACAATTTATCCTCACAACATGCCCTTTATTTTCAAAATTTATCATAAAAAAACAGTTACCCCCTCATTCAACTTGAAATGTATCAGCTGGAAATTAGAAGCATTAATTTGTTTACCAAATTTGTGGGTATGAAAGTGTACCTCTTCCTCTGTGATAATATCATCAATATCATAGTATTTTGCCATCCTACTCTAGCTTTCCTGCTCTTATCACTTTCTCTTTAACCCATCAAAAAAGACAACTGCATAACACGAAGAAATTTCAAACTTAACATTTGCATAACGTATGGAATTTAAAATCCCTAGTATTAACATTTAAAAAACAAAATTATTACAATGGCTTGGGAGAAAACAATAAATTGAAGGAAAATGGACAGATGCAAGAAGTTTATGATCATGGTGAAATGAGAAAGATTATTTCATTAAAGTACAGTCTGGTTTAACTCCTTTTTCATGGTCCAGTGCACACACGCCCAAAAGAAGGGGAGGGGGTTTGCATTAACTAACTCAAAAACCAACCAGCCCTATCTAACATCAACCAACCAATTCGTATCAAAATAACCAAACTAATCTGAACTGAATCCAATTGTTTGGTTAGCACCGTTTGGATTTTTCAGTTTCCCAAATCAATATTAAAGCTATTTATATAAGAGCTGATAACATGATATGAAGCCACATCAGAATTATCTCAACATATTAACCATAAATAAAATCTCACCAAGGTCAAGCATTGTCCAAGTCTTTAGATAATGCTAAAGTTGCAGGGCCAAGCTTCTCGGCATAACACGTGAAACGAAAGCATTTTTACACCGCTAGCATCAAAATTCAAAACACTTGAAGCAATAATTTGGAATAATAGACTACAAAATGCAGAAGGTTTACCGGTTGAGCACATGCAGAATTACGTGAAAATAAATGCCAGAGTCAAAGACAACCTATTAACTTACACAAACCACATAAAAAATGATAAACAAGGGTGTGAAAGTGATCAACCGACTAATACTTCTCTGTGGCATTTTCACAAACAGGTTAAGGGTGTGAAAGTGAAGCTACTAACCCCAATTCACAAAATGCTGTTTTTATAATCATGGTTACTGGTAGTATATCCTAACACCGCATTTTCATATCCATTCAATATGCACTTACACAGCACCCATAATCAACTCTAACCATTAAACCAGAATGTCTAGGTTCAGCTTTGCCATTACAGTGCAAAGATGAGCAAAATTCTAGTAATCCTAAACCCCAAACTGAGTTCAGTTCTACAACAGCTTCTCTACTACAACACAACAACCAGTAAATTTAATAAGCCCACAACAACACAGCAGCAACCATAAAAGTGAAAAACACAGCAAAATCAAAGAAGAGAGGACTGAATACCTACCAGAATCTGAGGTATCAGCGAGACTCCTGGAACGCGAACGGCTGGAGAGAACCACGTGAAGGCGACGGCGACGGCAGAGCTCGGCGGACTCGAGTTGAATGGCGCCTTCAAGCACAGGGACTCGGAAGAATGGTGACGGCTGGGAGAAGAGGGGAATGGTGAACTTGTGAAGTGAGGAATGGCTTGAATTGGTGGTTGGGCAGCAGAAGGTGTTGGATCTGGAATTGCTCCCCTTGTTGCTGCGGTGGTGGTGGAAGAAAATGGGGAAGTTGTAAACGGCGTCGTATATGAGAGTTCTTCTTCGGTGCGCTATGTTGTTGTACTGTTGTCTTTATCTTTCTTTCTTTTCTTTTTTCTCTCTTCTGTGTGAAATTGGTGATGTTTCAAACTTGGCGCCTTTTTGAAAGAGAATTTTGTGTGTTTTTTCGTCATGGCGGGTTTTCAAAATTTCTACATTTTTTTTTTAAAAAAATTTGAAGAACTAGACTAGATGTTTAAAGTAGGGGTGAGATGAAGTCACCAAAAAAAAGAGGGGTAGGGGTACGGGTGAGATGAGAGGACTGGCTGAGCAGTCCGTGTGCCTTACTACTAATAAGAGTATAATTTTAATGGATTGATAGCATAAAGTGTTTTATATATTCATTCAACTAAATTCATGCATATGATTTTAAAAGTAGTAAATTTAAAAATTAATTATGTGATGTGATAACACCTTATTGAATATATGTATAAAAATATTGTATAATGACGGTGCATGAAAATTAAGAAAGTCTTGGTAGCCAATATTAGGGAGACAATAGGAAGCCAATATCATTTTTTCTTTTTTTCTCTTTTCCCTTTTATCATCCATCATTTCTCTAATTACATTCATTAGCTCCTTATTAATCACCTAACATTTGGTTCCGTAGAAATTAAATTCTTTTTAAAAATTTACATAAATAATTAATTATATATATTATCGTATAAGTAAATGATTAATTTTTATTTTTTAAACCTATTACTTTCACTTCCAAAAAAAACTACTACTTTAAAAATCATATAAATAATTTTCATATAATTTTTTTTTACTTAAGAACAATGCTACAGAACTAACATTAGAGAGTTAATAAGTTTAATTAGAAGTTATCATCCAAAACTGATCAAAATTATCATCCGAAACAGATATAAGTTATCATCATCTAAACTCTCACCAACACAATTATCATATGAAACAGATTCAAATTATTATCCAAAACAAAATACAATTATCATCTCACCTCACAACTACTACCACGCCTAACTCTAACCTCACCAGCACCAGCACCACCACCACCAAAACAGAATCTAATGGACCAGATACTAGTACCCAGTGATGGCTACAGGCTCGAGTTTGACGGTACTCAGTTTGATATGGATATGAACGAGCCTGATTCTAGCCCGTCGCAGCCTTTCATGTCTCTCGATAGTACGCCCCTTCAACATATATGCAGGGTCTTTCATGGGAGATGCCATTGCCTGCACTTGCAGAGCATCATAATCAGCCACTAGCATAGGGGTGGGGTCGTAGGATTCCTTGCCGCAAAGTTGTGGCACTGGAGGACATAGTTAGATCTATATCTTTTTTTATTATTTTGTTATGGACATATTTATTGAATCATGTACTTATGGAAGGTATTTATGTTATTTATGTGTTTATGTATCCATAATCCATTATTTATGTGTTTTTTTTATGTACTTTTGGCTACCTTCATTATTTATGCGTTTTTTATGTATTGTTATTGCTTATTATTATTATTATGAACATTTTAACAAAAAAATTAACGTAAACCTAAATTCAATTTACAAAAAAATATAAATCCACTTTCAAGTAGAATTCATGGTAGAGTGTCACGAAACCCTACTCCTAAACAATTTAAGCAAAATTCATGATAGGGTGTGTTGTTTTTGATAAAAAGGGTAGTATGCCACAGATTTTATAAAAAAATTTGTTC
Source organism: Stylosanthes scabra (assembly GCA_036250425.1). Taxonomy (NCBI): domain Eukaryota; kingdom Viridiplantae; phylum Streptophyta; class Magnoliopsida; order Fabales; family Fabaceae; genus Stylosanthes; species Stylosanthes scabra. Next base: position 223,547 of record JASCZI010211458.1, on the reverse strand, counting down.
CGGTATAATTTGATCATTATTTGAGAAATGGTCTAAATTGATAATATTGAAAGGCAAATCATTTATAATGATAACTTGACTCTTAAAAACATGAAAAACTTTTTAAAAAAAATTATTATTATACTTTTAAAATGTGTTCTTAGAAGACAAAATAGGTAACTTTTTTTTTCCCACATCGTGCTTTATATAATTCGTATTAATTCAGATTCATTAGTTATGTTAAAAGAACATATTCTAAAAAGCTAATGCGATATATTATTATTACTAACAATGTTGTCATAACACATAATAAAATATATAAACTACATGGATTGCTTGTCTAATACTTGTGTTCTAATAGCAGCAACAATTACTTAGGCACTTCAAGATCTGGTCTCCTATCAACTACTTCGCTCTCTGAATCTTCAGGAAATGCATCTGGATAGGTGTTCAAAATTTTTGACTTCATGCTTCTGTCAGAGGAGAAAAAAGGGAGGATCAGGCAACTGGGCAAGGTATAATGCTTAATACTTTAATCAAAAAATCAAAATAAACAATGAAACAAAAAGAGGAGAGGGGATAAGTTTATGCAGAAATTGAGGAACTTCCTAATATGCAATGCTTCTAAAATTCATAAACACATTCTTGTTTTACTTCTCTTGTATCACATGCCCTTACTGTTTTTATTATTATTATCCCTATCTGAATCCTTCATTATCAACACCAAGATAACTTCTTCAAAATATGTATCAACACTTTTCCTTGATGTTCTTCTATAGTCACCTGATTTTGTTTGTTTATTATGTCAAAAACCACATTTATTTTTCCGCTCTTACCATTTTATTATAATGATAACATGCTACTGGGTTGCTCTTCATTTTCGAACAACTATCAACATTTAAAGACTGGCATAAATTTTGATAAGAAGCTAAACGCTTGCCTTGAATAAACTACAATTGTAACCCTAGGGGCAGCAGAGCGTGTGCTCAACTGAAAGAACACCTAAACTAGAATGAATATTATTCATGCCTTCTGGTACCTTGCCCCAGGGACATGCATAATTTACAAGAGTAAATGTGTGAACGGAGATATGTATCGACAGGAGCATGGGCAATTGGGCAGTGAGGAAGGGGTTGAACCTAGCAGGGCAGATTGGAGCAGGAAAAGTCCTTCTGGAGGTAGACTACAAATACATATACTACGTAAATTGGGCTCATAATGGCTGTTGACAATTCCATTGTTATGATTCAACATGTGTTTACTGTGTAGTGATTTAGGGTGAGAGATTTGCATAGTAAAAGGAAAGAATCAGATTCAATGTCATCAAATTAGGAAGATTCAAAATCTGCACACTGGGAGAAAACATGAACAACAAAAGACTGCAGACTTGGCAGCATTTAAGAAAGAAAATACAGTAAGGATTGCACTATTATATCGAGCAAGGGTTAGAAAGCAATATTCAAAGGTTTAGGAGAAGATTTGGTGCCAAACAGGAACGAACCCAATGCAAAAAGTTGACTGAATTCAAAATTCTGGTCAAAGCAAATAAGAAAATAATAATCATACTCGATATGCAGCTAGCCTAATTGACAAACAAGACTACCCAGGTTTCTGCAAGCGTACACAAAACAAGAAGACCCTGAACTAAGCACGTTGCCTCATCATTCAAGTATTCCACTATTCATGCTATTCTGAATTTCTGCCTCAGTCTGAGTAAACCTTGAAAACAATCAACATTGAGTTCTTAAGAGAGTGCTTTTGATTAAAAAGAAAGCCTTTTGTGAGCTTGAGTGTTACTTGTATGTGAGACTTCAATATACCACTGTTTTCCCAAGATAAGTTTGTGGACATGGTTTTTTTTGGAGTGTGAACTTTTGAGAGGTTTTGCATGTGTACTGGAGAAGCTGTCAGACTCTCTGTAATCCGTTTGAATTATCGAAAATCTAACATTAATTGGTTGAGACTGGACATAGACTCCACATGGAGATCAAACCAGTATACAATTATTGGTGCACACTTCTCTACCCTTTTCTTACTTTTATAATCTGTTTTTACCTCTGATTAGTTCTGTTGTCCATTCAGCACTAAACTTAACTCTATTAGGAGATAATCTCCCTGCTCTTCAGCTTGTTTAGTGTGTCTGCTATATGAAAATGCATAAATTGGAAATCATTTTCTTTAACAGTGAAAGTAAAAAACAATCAAAGAATACGACTTCAAGAAGACAAGAAAGACTTGAACAGCAAAAGATATCAGGGACCAAAATCCACTGGAGGAGGCCTTAAGCAGGGAGACAAATTTTTATCAGAATGTAACTCCAAGGTATTATTGAAAATTTAAGAACCTAAACTTAGTTGTCAGTTGCCACAGAAATAGTGATGACAAACTTAAGTTGCATGATACGGGACAGAGAACCAATATAAGCAGAAAAATGATAGAAACCGACTAAAGAGATAACTAACAGTTAAATGTGGTTTCCTTTAGAAACACCAACAACAGAGCCTAAGTTTTATCCAACTAGAAGTCTAGAAGGGCTTGGCTACATAGGCAAGCAATATGTTGTGTCCTGTCATGGATCAATCATCATTTCAATTAGGAAAAAGAAGGAATTTCTTTGATGGATTGATCAATTCTCATCAAAAGACAACTGAGGAACCAGGGTTATACAAATCCACATAGTCAATCAGTCAAGTTTCATAGGCAAGGCAACTGCCATAGGAAGGCTATAGAGAAGTGCAAATTGTGCACCACAAAGACCAAAAAAAGGTAAAATTACTAGCTAGAGAGGCCCAAGCAAGATTGAACAATACTACATAACAGACACAATTAGAACACACTACCCCTCACACTATCAAAATTTCGTTTCGATACACCTAAACCTCATTAACCCTAAAAAAGTTCATCCGAAACAATTATTCCCTACAATACACAAAATCTCACTTTAGCAAAACTTTCTTTTGTTCAATATATCTGTGGTTCTCAATCATCTTCCAATGCAACAATTATTATCCATATCCTACATGCAATTCTAAGAGCAATGAACACAGTTATCAAATAAGAGTGTGATAATGAACAAATTTAATTAACAAACGGAATAGAGATAGAATTAATCACCTTAGCTTCTGAAAAATATAATCAAGGTCAGTCTTCATAGACTTGAGAATGCGAGTGTTCCTGATGAGATCTCCAGAAATCTGCGCATAGCAATTCTCAGAGAACTCATTGAAGTGTGACAGCACGGCATTACTGTCCTGCAATCTTCCCAATCTGAAAATTATCATCAAATTGTTATCAATAGATGAGAATAATAATCATAAAATGAAGGAAAGAAAGAAAGAAAGAGAGAGAGAGAAAGAGGTACATGGTGTTCTGCAAGTGATTAAGTGATTGGAGATCATTTGAATTGACAAGGGTTTTGAATTCATGGGAGATCTCTTCTGAAGCCAACTTCACTGATTCTTTCTCACAATCTTCTTCCTCCATTACTATCTGCAACGCTGCAACCCCCAACGATTCTTGATGAGGCACCAATTTTCTACGCTCACAATTCTTTTTTTTTTCTATTTCTTTTCCTGAGCGTTAATTTCTTTGCAGACACTAGCCACCATAGAAGTCACCAAAATAAAAGCCATAGGAACTATGTGGAATATGATACATGTATTATTACCCATAATAAAATAAACAAGACAAATTTGTCTTTATTATTATTTAGCATAATAATTATTCTACTTGTAAACTTATTTTTTTCAATTAAATTTAATTAAATTATTTATTTTATGTCAAATTAAAGACTATCTATATATCAAAAATTCATTTGGATACTATTTTTATACTATTTGATACCGAAAAATTTTCTATTTACCATAAAATTAACTGACTTTGCTCAATTTAATTAATCAAAGAACATTAATACGTAACCAACAGACTACAAAAGTTGGTAGCCAATGCAGCGCCTCTCTTCACCTTTAACAACTCCCTTCTTTCCCACTTCGTTTGTTGCCTTCAATAACCACTATATTCTTTCCCAAACCACTCACCCTCCACTTCTTTGTACGATGGCACCGCGACTTCACTGTAGATCCACCATTACCGCGGCGCGACATGCACGGTCACTGGCAGCGGAGGCACCAAGAACAATAAGGTCTTGTTCAAACCAACATTAGGGAATTCGTCACTGCCGCTTCTTCACTCACCCTCCACTTCTTTATACGACGACACTGCGATCTTCACTGTAGATCCACCATTACCGCGGCGCAACACGTACGGTCGCCGGCAACGGAGGCACCAAGAACAATAAGGTCTTGTTCAAGCCAACACTATGGAACTCGTCACTGCCGTTTCTTCTTCTGTTAAGGGTTGTCTTTGTTGTTGTGGTGGTGCTGGTGCTGCGGTTGTGGTAGTGGTGGTGGTGAGTGAGGTGGTTGTTGTTGTTGTGGTGGTGGTGCTGCTGTTGCTGCTGCTATTGGTGATGGTGGTGGTAGTGAAGAGGTTACGGATGATAAGTTGTGTTTTGTTTGGACGATAATTTTGTGTAGTTTCAGATGATAATTTTGTACAGTTTTGGATGATAATTGTGTTTAGTTTAATATGATAAATATTTTTAGTTTCGGGCGATAATTAGTTTCAGATTAATTGAATTTATTGGCTCCCTAATATTGGTTCCGTAGCACTATTCTTAGTCAAAATAGATATACACATAGTATTACCGAACTACATAAAAATCTCTAAAATTTTTAAAAAGAATAGTGCTACGGGACCAACATTAGGGAGCTCTTAGGTAACATTTGGAAGAGAGACTAAGACCGAGAGACTGTGACTCAGGGACTGAGACTAAATTTAGTTTGTGTATTGTGTTTGGTTTAAGACGTATAAAATTAAGTATGTCTCAGTATTCTGTTTGATTTAACATAAAAATTAAGACAAAAAGAAACAAAATTACTTAAATACCCCAACACCATCAACTAAATCTTCATTTTCATCTTTTCTCGATACCAGTATAGTACCCTCTTCCCGTTGCACAACTCCCTCCCTCTTCCCACCCACTTTCCTCCTCTGCCACACCGACACACCCCCTTCCCCAAGGTTTTTTTTTTAATGAAATCCAAACACCAGTGCCAAGAGAGGCGGGTGCAGGAAATAGTACCACCAGACAGTAAACCAAAGAAAAAACAAAATCAAACTACAATGCAATAACACAACAAGAGGTAAATGTAATCAAGTAAGTATGACTAATACTTCTACTAAGATAGGCAAGGTCTAGTAGCCACCCACTTTCCCAAGTTACCACCCAACTTGCTGGATTTGGCTATCAAAGCAAATTCTCTATTTGGGGTTCTTCAAAAAACAACCTTTGAAGGTTTGAACCAATTGAAAGTGGTGGAACTCAATGATAACACACTTGAGGGGAATGTTGAAGCGTGGCTCTTCCTTTTGCCTTCCTGCAGCAACTGGATTTGGCCAACAACACCTTCATTGGTGATGAGATCTCGAGGCCGGTTGTTGGTGGCGGTGGATCTTGGATTCAACAAGATCCGTTACAATATGCTACATGGGGCGATATCGTTGGAACTTTCAAATGGAAAAGCCGCTGGCGAGGCTGGTGGGTGTCAGAGCGGAAGTTTCGGAGATCTTAAGTGACAACTACCTTAAGGGGTGCTCGGTGAGGTCACAACTGTGCATGGCGAAACAAAAACCAAGCTCTGTTTGCAGGCAAGCCTACCGTGGAAGAGCTGCGAGATAATCTTCACTTGGGGGAGGTGGTGGTTGGAGGTTGTGGTGGTGGTGATTGATGCACAGTGATGGTAGTTTTTGGTGTGGTGATTGATATGTAGTGATGGTGAAGGGGTAATAGAGGAATAACCAATGCTGAATGATGATATTCTGGAAATGAAAAGTTATTAAAATTTCAGTCTCAGTCCCCTATTCTCCATTATCTGGAGATACTGAAAATATTGGAATTTTGAGGACTGGGACTTAAATTTTAGCTTCAGTCTCCATTCAACAAACACAACACCGAGTCTTAGTCCCACAGTTTTAGTCTCAATCCCCTTTACCAAACGCTTCCTTAAGGAGCCAATAAGGTTTTATCATTCGAAACTGGCCAAACTTATCATTTGACCACAACTACCACCAATAACAGCACCACCACCACCACTACCACCACAACAACAACAACACAACAACAACACAAAGAAGAAGAAGAAGAAGAAAAACGAAAAAGAAGAAATCGGACAGAGAGGACGTAGAAGCAGCGGCAGCCGGGATCGCACAAAGAAAAAGAAGATGAAGACGTTGAGACTGAAGAAGCAGCAGCGACTCGATAAGGTTGCGGTGACCGGAGATCACGAAGGTAGTTGTGATAAGTGCTGGCTGGAGGAGTGGAAGATTCTGAAGGTGGTGGAGCCTATTTCGATGGGTGCCGGTGTGTTGCTAATGAGTAATGGTGGTGATGGAAATGGAGTTGGGTCCGACGGTAAGCTCATGTACATGAGAGCCAATTATGAGAGAGTTGTTGGGTGTAATGGATCTGTCGCTAGAAAGAGGGAAAGTGAGGCGAAAGAGAAAAAAAAATGTTAGAAGTTTTGTTGGTCTGGTGGTTATTTTTTTAATTTTTTTTATATCAAAGGCAGTTGTATTTCATTCCATTAGAATAATAAAATGAATAATAAGAGGATGAGTCCAACTTGGACAACCAAAAGGTAACAAAGAAAGTGGGAACTCCACATAATCAAAATATCATAATGTAAATTACTAAAGAAGATAGAATACATAAATGAAAAGTAAAATTAAGGAGGATGATGTTGGTGGTATTCTTGGATCAAATTCATAGCTGATTGAAGAACCAGATCTGGAGTACTAGCAACGCCTTCAAATATTCGAAGATTGTGATGGTTCCAGAACTTCCAGAGAATCGTAGCAATCAGACTGGCTCGTCTTCTGATATTAGATGCATCCAAAACTATGAAAGTTTCTTCCTCCTTCACATTAGGACTAGTATTCTTCACCGTTATAGCAGACAAATCGGCCATGATAGTTGAATTGTATTGTGTGACACATGAAAAGGATAAGAAACTAAGGATTATTTCTCAAAACCCTATCAGAGCACATCAAAACTCAAAATAACACATTAAAATCCTAGAAGAACCCTATTAGGGCACAAAAGAAATCCTAATAGGGACAAAAAAAACCCTAATAGGACATAAGAAGAAATCCTAGCAAATCACTAGGGTACAAGAGAAAATCCTAGCTTAGCACTAAAGCACAATATAGATGTTTTGCAGCATTAATTCAGTAATGATAACGGTTATTTTTTTAATTTGCTACCTAAACTTCCTCTTATAGAATAGAAACAGGTGATAATAATTTTTTTTTGTTTTATAACATTAAGTGAACTATTTATAAAATAATGGATAACAATAAAAGTAACTTAACAAGTACATACAAGTACATCAAAACAAAATTCAAATCAAAATCATGAAAATTTCTTAACAAAATTTCTAATAAAAATAATGGTTTGTCAACATTTATCATATATAGTTATATACATTCAATTTTTTTTTCTTTTTGTAAACTATAGACATTCATGTTTGTCGGGATTTTTCCTAAGTATTATGGTAATTTACAATTTATTTTTTCTCTCTAAGAGATAATGGACTTCAAAAGTCAATAAGTTCATGTTTATTATGAGAAAAGAATAATTCTTAGATAAACCCTAAAAATAAAGGGGAAAAAATGAAAAAAGTAGTATAAAAATAATTTTAGTTATTAAAAAAATATATTATACTGAAATTGTTAAAAAAAATTAATTTATATAATATATTTAAAAAATACTAAAAGAGAAATTTAAAAAGACAACAATGTCCATTGTAATCTCGTCTCCGGCTCTCCGGGTCTGTCATGATTCTTCTGTGTTCATCTCTGCTTGCTTCTTCTGTCTCGCGCCCTTCCACTCTGTTCATCGCTGCTCGCTATTCCTTGTCGACTCATCAATGCTTGGCTTCCTCGCTACCTTCATCAACGTCGTCTTCGCTGCCCCTCCGAAGATGAATTTGTGGCTGAATCAACACTGCAGTGGAGGATTTTGATCTCATTTTCAGGTACTCTAACTGCTTAATTTGTTCCCGCTTTTTGTTTCTATAGTGAATTTGTTAACTATGCTTATATCATGTAATCAATTCTTGGACTAATGAGAGTTGGTGTCATCTTAACAAATTGTAGTGAGTCTGTTGCAGAATAGAGTGAAAGATCTTATTCCTTGCTTTACTCTACTCTTACACCAACTTGCTTTATTGAGTAGCAGAAGCATTAGGGATTGTTTGGATTCAATCTGTTCAATTCAAATAAACAATTACATCTTCATGCCTTTTGGATTCATCAGTTACGTTGATGTAAACAAACTATGTGTACACGGATAGAGCTCAATGAAGTTGTTTGATCCATGTAGCCGATCCCACCTAGTGGGACAAGGCTTTGTCGTCGTTGATGTTGTTGCTGTTTCTTTTATTTTTATTTTTTTTCATTCTCCTACTCAATTTGAGTGTGGCATTGCCGCATTGGGGTTTTGGTTCACTTTAAGATCAAACTGGATTAGTATGATATGTAAGGAGGAAATTTTGAATGAAATCTACTACACTCTTCCTTCCTACAATAGAATAAATAAATGTAGTCAATTCATTTGCCGACATTGGAAAACGTCTTCAATCAACCTTCTCAACCAAGAACTTCTGTACATGTCCTTAGAGAGCAACTATTTCCTTTCCTTCAATGTTAGCTTGAGACCTTGTCTTACTTATATGCTTTCCTGCAGAGGATCAAACACCCAGATTAGGATGACTATATAAAGAGGCAAACACACAAGTATTCAGCATTGCTTCCGAAGAAAGGAGATAAAGTTTTTGTTTCTGCTGCCTCTGGTACAATCAAAGCTCAGTAACTTGCTATTATGAATTCTTAAGGAGCATGCTTGTTAAAGAAATAAATAAGCTACAAGCAGGCAAGGCAAGACAAAGTTGGAGTACCTTCTTATCATTTTTTTTTGGGCAATATATTTGTACTTACTGACTATTGTGTTATTTTTTGGAATGTATTTGTACAACAAAGCATAGGGAACAATAGCATAGAAGAATATAGTGGTCTAGTTTAGCTAATGCATAATTATTCATTTGATCTTTTGACTTGTAATGATTATATCAATTGCAAATTTTCATAGAAGGTGTTTTCTCTTTGATTGTTTTGTTTTGATTATATAAACTATAGAATTTGTGCTGAATTGCATAATTTTATTAACTAAGACAAAGCAAGTGCAGAATTTTATTAGGAGCCGAATTGCAGAATTTAAGTAACTAAGGCAAAGTAAGTGCAGAATTGCAGAATTTAAGTGCAGAATTTTGTGTTTTAAGAGTAAAATTGCACAATTTAAGTGCCTAATCAAAGTAAGTGCCTAACCAAAAATTGGAAAGGACATGGAATAAATTCTGTTTAAGAGTAAAATTGCACAATTTAAATGCCTAATCAAAGTAAGTGCCTATCCAAAATAGGAAACGACATGGAATAAATTGACAGAAATTTCAGTGAGTCATGCATGCATACGCAAAACAAAGGTGAACAATCTATCTGATACAGACATTACATGCATAGAAACAAAATTCTAATGCGGCTTAGAAGACTTACTAATAGAGAATTGAAAATTGTCGCAACAAATTATTATGAAAGATGAATATGCAATTGCAATAATAATAAGGATTTGAGTAGAATAGATAGCTAGAAAGAAATTAAGTTTATAAAAAAAGAAATAAATGAAAAAAAAAATCTAAGAGTATTTACAAAACAGACTTGGTCATTCTCTCTAAATATTACATAAATTAATTTTTCTTAATAATTTTGATATAATAGATATTTTTAATAATTAAATCTTCTTAACAGTCTTTTATACTAATTTTTCCAAAAGAGATTCTATCCTCTGTATCGTGATAATACCAAATGGAAACTAGAAACATGATAGCTGTGTTTAAAAAAAAGAAACATGATAGCTAATTTAACATAATGTGTCAAACATCTTGGCTATTCTATTATTTTCACATAAATAATTAACATTCCAAAATATGTAATTAAAAATGTTTTACTAAAGGTATGTATTATGGAAATATAACCAACCAGCGTGTCTAAATAAGAAAATAAAAACAGAAAGAAGGAAACTACCATTTCCTATGGACTCTGCCATGTGCCTAATCAAAATAATAAAGGCCAGAGACAATGATTAATTAAGTTTGATAAAATGATTAACCCTAAAAACCTAGTCCCACTGAACTTCCCTATAGTAAGTCCACTCAGAAGGATTCAGTGTAGTTTTGCCATCAGCAGCAACAAGATCAAATGGTGAATCTTCTGCAAATTCAGTTGGCATGGACTTCCAATGAAGGCATGGCTCCCACTCAGCCTCCTTCAGCACTTTCAGTATCTCCTTCACCACAATTTTGCTTCCCTCAGATGCTAAATGGATACCATCACTGCACAAATTATTCAAAATATGAGAACAAATTAAACAAGTATTAAATAACTTTTTGGCCTCTATAAAATTAATGATTTATAGTTTTGGTCCCTTTAAAATTGTCCCAATAATCCCACAAACAGATAAAACTTGGAGACTGCTACATATGTCTAGAGTTCTTACGGTCTCACTCAATTTTCAATTAGGTCCTTATAGCTCAAGCCGTTTATATTGTAACAAAATTTTCAATTTAGCCTCTATATTTTAAACATTTCTAATCAATTCTTACTACATACAAAATATTTTTCAATTAGTCTCTCTAGTTTTAGAATGTTCTGATCAAGCTTCTATACAATATGATAATTCTAGCTGTATAAATTTTGGCTAAGTCGCTCTGTATAAATTCTATACAATATGATCATGAAAACGTTACAGATTAATTTGTACGGATATACCGTGACCCATCCATAAATATTCTTCCACAGGAGAAGAAGCATAAGATACTTGAGAAGATTCAGAGAAAGATACAGAAAATGAACAATTTGATCGCAAAACATAACACAATTTTGGAATTTCATGCTATATGAGCATAAAAGATAAAGAATGATAGAGGAGAAGTTCAGCAACTTACGTAAAACAAGCATTCATCCAATCGTCTCTCTTCTGTAGCGCGTTGAAAAGATCGACAACTTTCACATCCAGTTCCTTACATAGCTTTATGCATGCTTCTGAATAGCTTTGGCACAATTCGTTTGTTCTTACCAGCTCACTAAATATTGCACTGATTGAGAGAATAGTCTATTTAGAGCTTAGTGTTATCTGAATAACAGAGATGAAAATGTAACAAAAAATTCCTTAAGCTTACCTAGTGTTTCCTTTTACTTTTTCTTCATTGACAGGGGGACAGCTAAGAACAAGGATACGCGTCATCTCAGAGAGGCTCTGATAGTCAAAAACACTTACATTAAATTATGAATGACAGTTGCCCATTAGAAAATGCAAACATGATCATCTTTCTAGAGGTAAAGACATCACTGTAAGTTTAAGATTCATTTTCCATTAGACAGTACAATTATGTTGAGTTCAGTACATTTCACTGTTGAGCATTCTATTGTTTTAAAATGAAAATATACCTGTTTGCCATACTAGGTAATGAGAATTTTTTTTCGATAGTTGTTCTAACCCGACTCCAAAAGGAGATTAGAGTACATCATAAAAATAACTGAAAATATAAAAACACCAAAGATCCAAACATAAACAAAAACAAACTAAAGGCTCAACAAATATCAAACAAATACCAAAAGGAAGAAGACAGAGAAGAAGTACCTGAATATGAACCAGAATCTTCCTCATGTTCTCAATATATTCAGGAAGAGGCACGTGAGGGCCAAGGCCAGATGAGTGAGGACCCATGGAATCATTACCCCCAAAATAAACTATCACTAGAGAAGGTTGTACAGCAGCATCCTGGAGAAAAAAAAATCTTGTGGTTCAATAATGTTAAACGATAAGCACATAAATAAATAACTACACAACATTACATATATAGGTGCAAAATAAGATTAAGAAGACTTTCCATGACATTGACTTGCATGACATGTGACAAACTGCATAATAATAATATCCTAATACTACCTATTTTTAAGTATAAATGATAAGAACAATGTTACGGAACCAACGCTAGGGAACCATTCGAGAGCCAATAGTTAAATTATCATCCAAAATTTATATGAGTTATCATGTGTAACCCGTATATCAAAAATTAAGCTATCATCCAAAATTTATATAAGTTATCATCTGTTGGCTCCCTATTGGCCAAAATATATTGGTTCCCTAGTCTTTTTCAAATGATAAATAAATCCTTATTCTAAAACCAAAAAAGCCTTTATTTATTTGGTGCACCGAAATACCTTTATTATTTTCTTAACTAATAAGGTTTCTATCAATGTACTTTTTTATTCCTCCTTTAACACCATGTGAATTTATGGACTAAATCATTCCACAACAAAAATCTGATGTATTCCACAACCGAACAGTGAATACATCATGTTGGATTAAAAGAGCTTAAACAGTTAAACCATAGGATACTTCATCAATCAACTATAATGAAAAATAAAAGCTACCCTGAATTGTATCATATTGGATTCGAAAGCTTAGTTATCTCCTATATGAATGTTGCAGTACAAATAAAATACCTTTGGGAAAACTTTATTGAGGACTTGAAGGGCACGTCGTGAGTTCCATCCATAGTATCCCCTTAGCAATATGTCTGCCTACAATTAGCATTCTAGAATCAGTATAAATAAACAGAAGAGCAGCCTCCATAACAAACAGAAACATGAGAATGACGAAGAACCACATGAACAAGAAGGTTTGCACTAAACACTCATAATGTTAATGTCCTCTAATGAAAGGGCATGAAAAAAACGTTGAAGTTTAGATGTGAACCAGGACAAGCACAAAGCTAGACAACAAACTCTTTTATGCTTATTTATTAAATTGGCAAAAGTTTAGGTAAGTTTGTCACGATCATTCCACCAAAATCAGAGCATGTCTCTAGGCTTTTTGAAGCCAACGTTTATAGATTACCTGACAAAGTGGCATTCTTATTGGTTCAAACTCAAATCCTTGAGGGATACACATTTTTACCCTAAATTAATTGAATAATAACCTCTTGGTCACGATACTCTTGTTCAATTTCAAAAAATAAACTCACTAAAAGTGGGAAGACTGATCATTTGGAAAACTTCTAAAAAGTCAAATTGATGCAAGACACAAAGCTTATCAATTTAATTAGTAGTAACCCATTCAAATGGGATTGCTGCACTCTTGACACTAGAGTGGCCTCTCCCCTCACCTTCCCATTCACAAGACTACCAGACACAACCTTAGACTCCTAAAAGTTTTGAGAGGAGATCATCTTGTATTTAATTTGAATGATATGTCAGTGTAAAATAACTACTTTATATGTTGACCACATGAATGGTCATTTAAAAAAATATGTGATTAGAGCACAGAGTAGGGTGTGAGTACATCAAAATTATCTATTATTTTAGTGGGAATGTTCCTCTGGAATTGAATTGAAGATAAACACTACTTGTTTGCAAGGCTTTTGAAAACAAACAACAGTAGCTAACACCTAAGGTTCCAATTATCCAAAACAACAGATTTTCATTTAGATTTATACATAAACATAGACAAAGTATTCTCTAGAACAACATTTGAGTAATTTCATGTGATAATAAATATTCAAATCTTACGACTACAATTAGGATTAGAAAAATGATATAATAATTATAGATAAAAATGGATGCTTTAGGATCAACGTTGAATTGCGTATGATTCATTTAACAAGAAAGTGGGAGAAATAAATAATAAAATAATGGAAGACAGAGAAGGTAGTGGGACCTTGCGAGAGTAGATGTCGGAGAGAATGGTACCCCAACCGCCATGACTGTAACTAAGCTGAACAATGGAGGATCCAAAGAGAACAAACTGAGGCCTTGCAGGTCCAACCATGACTCAAGAAAAAGAAGAGGATGTTGTGATGGTGATTGTGAATTGTGATATTGTGAGAAAGAAAAAGAGACATCAAGAGAGAGAAGAGGTTGTTTGTTGTTATAATAATAAGGAGTGAGTGAAACTAACAATGCAGGATTGCAGGGTCAACTCTCAAAGCCAACCTGCGTCAGCATTCATTACTATTTACTATTTAGTTGTGGATCCTCCCCCATATTGCTTTTTCATTGCACACATTTGGACCTAAATATAAATACTCATATTATATATTATATTTATATTTATATTTTTTTGTTAAGTAATAAATGCAGAAAAATATACACTCATGCATAAAAATACACATCAAATATCAAATATTCCAAGTAATACTTGAAAACATAATTATGAATTAACAAAAGTGACCTACGGAGTGTATTTTTATCTATTTATTGTATTGTTAATCAATTATAAATAAAAGTACACATCATATATTATTTTTGTTTCAAATTAATTATCTTTGTAGCATATTTTTGTCTATTAAAAAATCTATTGTTTATACTTTTGTGTCTACTTTTTTATTTTAATTTGATGCATTTATCCTAGAACATTTATCTAATTATGTAACGTTACGTTACTAAATATAATTATCTTTTAAATCAGTGAAAATTAAACTTTTCTTGTACGACATTTTCTTCCTATGTTCCCTTTTTTTATTTTAAAAATATTATTTAAATACTAAAATAAATTACTTTATATTTGTATATAACTACATATGTTGTTTAATTTATTTTTAATATATATTTTATATTTTAACATATTTTATATTAATATTTAATTTTGATAATTAATTTTAATGTACGCCCAACATAATTCTTATCCTTTTACATAGGTAAGATCGAAGAGGTTTCCACGTTAGAAAAAAAATACATGTTAAAAATTACAATACTCATTGTATAGTAAATTAGTAACTAAAATTTGTATATGTTTATATACTAACTCACAAAAAGTAATATATGTTTATATACTAAATTAAATGTATTAAATATGAGCAATGCTACGTAACCACTAAATTTAATTTATTTTAATCATTATTAGTCATCATATTGAAAGGTGTCGTTAAAATATGATTTAAACTATAAATTAAACTGTTAAAAGTATTACATAGTTAATGATTATAAATAATGGTTAAAATAAATTAAAATAAATGATTATCTAACATTTCTCGTTAAATATATATTAAAAAGGGTCACTATACATTTATGTATATTTAATATATTTACTTAAATATTTTTTCAATAAAATTATTATTTTATTAAAATAATTAAATATATTGTAATAAAATAGTCATAGTAGAACAATCAAATTATTTACAATAATATAATAATAATAAAATTTTTTGGACATGAATAAAAAATGTTTGTAATATAAAATACGTATGATTTATTAGTGGTTGACTTTTTATATGTAAGCAAACAAGTGGAGGAAGCATTGACGGGATTCAAAAGCTATTACAGCTGCATGTTCATGGTTTCCATGGTTCCAACTTCCACCACCCTTTGTTCTCTACGAAGTAGCTGCATAAGAGTGGCGGAGCCAACAAGAGGGATTTATTGGTTGGGGTCAAACTTCTAAATCTTTTGAAGTTAGACATCCAAAAAGAAATTAAATATATAATAGAGGAAATCTTGGAATAAATTTACTTATTTACATGTCTTTAAACTGAGATAATATTCGAACAACTCAATTTTAAAAGTTAGCTTGTAAAATAAATAAGAGAAAGTTTTCGGAGTCAATAGAAAGTCAATATAATTTTTTCTTTCTTTTTTCTCTTTTTTTACCACCCACTATCTCCCTAGTTATATTTATTGGCTATAAACTGTCAAATATCATATATTTGACCATTCTGAGTGTTGTAATATTAATATATTATAAATCACAATAATGCTACACATCCAAGCATTTACCCCAACCAAGTCCAACCAAGTAATTTTTCCCCACTCTCAAACACTTCACGCGCTCACTCTCCCAAAATTAAAAAACGCGTTCACTGCAGCTTCTTCTTCTTCTTCTTCTTCTTCTTCTTCTTCTTCTTCTTCTTCTTCTTCTTCGTCACCACTGCCGCTACCACTGTCGCCGCTGCTGCAACCACCACCGTCGTCGTCGCTGCAGACGCCACCGTCTCATTGCCGCCGCCATCATTATCGTCGTCGTCGTCGGTATTGTCTTCTTCTTCTTCCTCTTCTTCGTCCTCTTCTTCCTCTTTTCCTTCC
>JASCZI010211458.1:182430-202565 GCA_036250425.1 Stylosanthes scabra | reverse complement strand
ATATATATATATATATATATATATATATATATATATATATATATATATATATATATATATTTTGTAAATATATAGTGATTAATTTTAATCATTAATTCTAATATATAAATAGCATGTTTATATTAAAAGGTTGTATATATGCTTTCATTACTTAGTCAATATATTATATTTGCATGTTTTATATGGTATTTTTATTGCCACCAATAATGACCAATGAGATATATGAAGAGTAGAGTGAATGATATTTTAATCATGTACATTATTATTCTTTGAAAAGGGTACAGGTCATTAATTAATATCACGTACATTTCTCATATATATGTCGGCTATTATTAATTAGTATTCAATTTCATAGTGTTGAGTGTTGACTACAAAATGATGAATTAATAATAGAAGATTGTGGTTCATTCACTTTAGCCGCCGATCAGGGATGAACTTGGTTGACTCCTCTTCATTTTTAGCTAATTCATTGTATCAAGAATCTCTATTAGAAATAAGTTCTTAGATGATAATAATAAAAAAATTAAAAAAAAAAAAAACTTAGACGATTCCCAAGAGGTTTAAAAAACAAAATCCAACCAAGATATATAAGCATTTCAAAAACCAGTCTTCAATTAATTATTATACAGAAGTATATATTATTTAGTATTTATAAAAGAAAGTTTAATTATACTTTTATTAAAAAAAAGTTGATAATTCGTAATTTTATCATACCAATTTTAATAATTTAATATGAAATGTTTGATTATTTTAGGGTTTAGGGTTTATGGTTTAATAATTATACTTTGCTGAAAATATTGTGTGAAATAATATGTATTATTAAATGTAAATACATGATAGCTACTTTTTTTATTCATGGAAAATTTTGTTAGTGAAAATAAATGAGAAACTTATGGCTTTAAAAAATATTGAGAATACTAATGTTTTTATTTATAAAGTAAAATGGTTTCGAAACTAATATGATACAAATTTTAGCAACCAAAATTATTTACATTCTATCATTTCATAGACTAATTAAATTCACTTGCACTTATATAACAAAAATAAAGCCCTATCTTAATAAGTAAAGTTGACGCATGAATCAAATGACGACGTTGAACTTTATTATGAATGATATCTACAATAAGAGATTGCTTACTCGTAAACTTTTTTATCCCTCATTAATTTTCTTAGTTTTTCTCTACTTTTTACTCTCTATCTACCTTTCTTCTCATCCAGCATCTATTTAGATGTTGATTTTTTATTTGGTCACCTTTTTTTGGTATTATTATTATTTTTCTTTTTGGTCATTTATTTAGATGTTCTAGTGACCTTCTCTTTGCATGTCCAAACTATAATTTGTTGGCTACTGGGCTTAATTAAGATTGTTTCTAACTTCCCAAAACGTATTCTTCTGGGCTTTTAGCTCCTTTGTAAACAAAAAAAGATATTCTTCTGTCCAAAAACCAGGTTATTGTAAAACTTTATTTTGTATACATGCAATTATAATGAAAATTGATTTATGACAAAAAAAAAACGACGAAAGAATTGATTTCAATTAAAAGCTGCTTGAGTGCCGGTCTCGAGTCCTGCATTGTGCGCAAGGCCATTAATTTAAATGGTGATCTTCTAGGCCTTGGAAAAACTTAACTGAGCATATGAGTTGGTAGTGTGCGTGTATTTAGAGTGATACATGTAACATTACCGTAAATTAAAAATAAAATCCCCTTAAAATTGAATGGGTGGGACATCTTTTAACTTGACCCTAGAGCAATTCAAACCGGTTATACTCATACAAACATGGTTTCAGTATGACTCTCACAGACTTAGCTTCCCTCCCATAAATAAACATCAATTTAAAAATGATGATTATACAAACCAGATATCTTGAAACATAAAATATGAACAAGGCAAAATCTTGATTCTAACAACTTTCATGACGCCATTAGCAGATTAATTTTAATCGGAATCTGAATCAGCAACGGCTGATGATCTGACCGTTCTACGTGTACTTTCATCATATCCATCATTTTCATCATCATCGCCATCTTTCTTCTCATCAATTATGCCTGTCAACCAACAGTTAGAGAATTTTCCAGTCAATAAGAAGGGAAAGGAATGTAATGCAAATTGCAAACATTACCTTTCTTTATGAGCAGAGCCTCGAGTGTTCTTGTGGAAAAGTCATCTTTCCCTCCCAAATCTTGAAATCCTATCAATCTATCTACTGCAACTCCTTGCCTGAGCAACAGAAACACCATAGCAGATAAAATAAAAGATATCACTATGTTGAAAATAGTAAAAATCAGTATTAAAAAGAAAAGATAGGTAGTTCTTTTGGCAAGTTCTTACATTTTCAAAACTGTTACAATTCAAAATAAAGTAGTACGATTAAATATCAAATGTTTCCAAGTTTTATGAAATTTTGCACAATTGATCTATATAGCAAATGTCTTAATTCAACGGTTGAAATGATATAACTCATAGTCTACAAAAAGTTATTCATATCTGTAAAGTCTTGTTGAGTTACATCATCAAATAACTTCTTAACAAAGGACGGGAAGTTAAAGAGATATCATCTTTGGATTTGGACACAAATAAGAGAATCCCCTATGCATATCTATCAGATAACAGATATTAGACAGTAAGTAATAGATGAAGCATAAACTGGTTTGACAACAACATCCTTTTTATTTCTGCAAAGCTATCAACAATTAATCCCTAGACAAAACATTATAGTCTTTGGCACATGGAAAGTAAAAACTCTATTGCATAGTAAGGATTGTTGATACTCATTATTTTTTATTTAATTATTTATTTTCATTTTTAATTTATTGCGAAATCATCAACACAAATCACAATATGCCTTGTCAATACTAAAAGCAGTAAATAACAGGATCAACAGTTATGAGGTAACAGATGTAGACCCCACCTGAACAGTATGACACAAGGTAAAGTCTTTATTGCCAGTTTTGCGACGAAGAATGCTGCATTCTGCATTTCATTATCAACAAAGAACACTTTTACGAAATTTCTTTACCAAGAAGAAAACAGTGGTGTTAAAGTAATAAGACTAATGTCACAATTAGATTGACTTAGTGGTGAGAAAACAGCCAAGCACAAAATCTTCTCTATGGCAAATAATAATAATGTAATCGTTAATGCTGACCTCTGCATCAAGCTTGATGAACTTTGTATCTATATGCTTTGGTGAAAGGGACTTTAAATGCTTATCCATTATCCTGGAAACATTTTAAGTGTGCATGAAAGAGTGGCACAGACAGAGATGTGTTGAAGTCTAGCAACAATATTTAACACAGAAAACATACTTGCAACGATAGAACTCCTTATGGTAGAAATGACAAATCACTTTTTCACTTCCGGTAACTTCAGCTAAGAAATCCCCTTCAGTTATCTCCTTGTACTCCCCATGACCTTTCTTCTTCCATTCCTGCCGTTTCTCTGCTTCTCTCTAACAAGACAAATCTAGCCATTAGTACTGAGGTATTTGATGAATAATAACATTGTCATAAATCCTGATGCATATGGAACACAAGTATTCGTACCTTAAGAGCTGCAATCCTATCAGCATGCAATTTTTCCAACTCAGGATCCTGATATATACATTGTGTCATGCATTTCAATTAGCAGGGGAGAATATTGGGAATGGATTTTCTCATGTCATAATTTCACATGATCTTGTCAGGTATAGATTTTCAACTTTTAATTAACTTTGAACATGAGACCGCATCAACATCTAATGGATGGTTAAGAAGTAATACATGGCAAGGTCATGTGAAAACTTCATGTCAGAAAATCCATTCTAAGGCGTACACAAATGAACATACATGACAAGGTTGAGAAGTTTAAAGATCATACATCCATTAAATCATCAAGGTCAACCTCCTGGTTTAAAGAACTCGATGGCTGCGTCTTTTCTTGTGCAAGCAATTCCTGTAGGAATCATAATATGAGTCACATCACATCAGGATGAAGCACGTGCTATCAGCATGAGGTGTATGCTATGAATGTCATAACAGAAAATGCATGTTTAGTTGGTTAAAAGAGTTCCCCTATACAGATTATTCAGCTGCTCATCATCAACTATGGTAAGGTTCTTAAATATTTTGCCATAATAAGAACCTAAAAAGAAAAGAGGAAAAAAGATAATTGCAGAACATTTCAGTATTCAACGAAGAAGGCAGTTCAATTCCATGGACTACTAATTTGATTTGATGTGCAACAAGATAAAAACACATTTCAAGTGTATATTATAGCAGAATTTAAGCATTAAAAAGAAGATCAAATACAGTAATTACTAATTAGTAACAACCACCCTTCTACATTTGTGTGCATTTCTGGACAACTGCACGTGCAAGATGAACTGCAGCAAGACATTAATTTCAAAACCACCAAATCACACAAAACTAACAAGTAATTTTCCGTGAAATCACTGGTCCCAAAAGCTGAACTGATAGGAGAAGGCACAAAAATGTTTATATATCTAACTTTTTTCCTACTTTTATTCACCTTACACTAAAATTCTTCTTTTGGGATTAACAAAGATCAAATTCTAGAACTTTTGGTTACAGAAGCTCTGATACTATATGAATGGAATTCTTGCTAACATAATTTATGGTAAGCTCAAACAACTGTTCTAGTGGAAAATATTGAACTTCTGAATCAAAGGAAAAGTGTCCAAATCACTATAAAAAAACAGAGCCTCAATAACCTAAAACTAATAACTAGCATTAGAAAGAACGCCGGAGAGTTCAACCATTCGATTAAGTCATGACCTAGGATCTCATAGAGGTGTTCAATGGAAACCATTAAATGAAAAATTGAATGAGAAGAATTAGAGGACCTTCTGATAATCACGTGCAGCTGCAGCCATTACGTTGCCAAAGGCAAGATTTGACAAAGTGGATTTGACTGCGTTCGGATCCATTTCGCTCCAAGTGTTGAGATCTGTCTATGCGAATTGGGATTTGGGAGGGGGAAAGGGATGAGGGAAGCAGAACCAACCTCTTCTACTTGCTACTTGCTAGTATTGATTCGGAGGGAAACGGTGGCAAAGATCGTCAAACCAAATCTGAATTATTTGAACCGATTCAAGGTTCCAACCTCCAAGGCCCAACTTAAAAACTTCATTCATAAATCCTAATAGCTAAAGCATGTCCTTTTGTTTTTTTTTTTTGTTTTTTTGTTTTTTAATTTAATTTTAATAAACTTATAACATAGTGTAGTCTTCTAATTACGTAACGCCACTACGTAACGCCACGTAAAAAAAATAACTTTTATTTCCAATAATCCTAATAACTCTTGTTTTATAAAAGAGTTTTACACATACTTTCATTCAGATGTTATATCTTCAAGAGCAATTAATTTTCAAGCCCACTACTTCTAAAGTCAAATAAATACATGATTTTCAAGCCCACTACTTCTAAAGTCAAATAAATACATGAATCTAATTGGACGATTATGTAAAACTTTTTACACCATAATTGCATTAAAATTAAACTCCTCGTAGCATTTCTCCATCAGCACCAGCACTAATATAATATTTATGGATATATTGATCAAACTATATACAATCATATACATATATCATGCAATATTTTTAAACAAGACATAGCTAGATCCTCCAATTCAGCTTATTTTGTGGCAGTTATCTCTAACTTTGCCCTTGGAACTGACATCAAGCAAGCTCATTTTGACCATAGCTTGTTGGAAATCCAAGAACTCAAGGCTTGATTTTGTGTATAACAGTTGACGGTTCCTAGTTAATTATAATTCAGCTACCATAATATCTAAGAGTCTTAGATTTAGATCATAGTTAGAAAAGAAGAAAATGTCTATCATGAACCGAATTCATGATAAATCCAAATAAAATATTCCAAGAAAAGAAAAAGATAACTCAAGATACCAGGCTAAACAACACCTAAACGAAACCAGCAAAATCAACATGTATCAAGTTACACACTTTCAGGCTTCAGCCACTGAAATTTAAATTAATGTAAAAAAGAAGTATTCTATATATCTCTCATTGTACTATTCCCAGATTAATGGGCATTTTGCAACAACACTGAATACATGAATAAAGCCCTACAGGCTTTAAAAAATAGGCTTTATTGCTCCTTTCTTTTCTCTCTTAACCTATAAATCAATCCATCAATCCGTGATCAAACAAAATCTGCAAATTGTGCAGGAGTTTTTTACCACGGAGACAAAGAATGCACTATAACTTATTGGAAGCGTTTCGAGTATATCCGGAACACCGGTGTTCTTGTACTTTTAGCCGTTGATCTTAATTGATTTTAATTATAAAATATATATATGATTAAGATCAACGGCTAAAAACACAATAACACCGGTGTTCCGGACATATTGGAAACGTTTCCTAACTTATTATTTGTAAAATTTTTATAGTAGCACAAAAGTAGTTTAATAACTCGTGTATAATTTATAGTAATCGTCCTTGGTCAGACCAAGATAGCGACTTTCTTATTTGGTAAATCCACAAGACTAACTGCATTCCCCAAAGTCTTACTTCCAGCAAAATCTTTTCCAGTCTGACATTTAACCAACTTAAAAGGGACCTGCTTTGCGACATCTTCGCATCGATGACGGCCTGGGAAGAAATCTTTCCAATAATTAAGAATGTATCCAGAGAAGATCCTTGCAGCTGGTCAAGAAGCCAAATAGAATGCACATAATTATAAACAGCATCAAACAACTGGAACACGAGCTACATTTATTTTAAGGGCACTCATCAATCTAATACAAGATGTTTTGGGAAAAAACATTGAATGATTTGTACCAGAGAATTGTTGACTGCTCGCAGACAGTCATTTGTCTTCAGCATTAGAAGAATCACACGCGGCAATCTCATTAGAAGCTCCGAGATTTTGTGGAAATATTCAGAAGCATACATCTGCAAAAATAATTCAGAGATTATTTCAGTTCTTGTTTTTCATTTAGGAGGCACAAATACAAGGAATTGTACATTTAAGAAATGCTATTCACCATGCTAAGAAAGGAAAATCAATGATGGGGAACTTTATATCCAGTTAAACCATGCTTATTTTTATGTTTAGTAGAAAGTGCACAGTATTATAGTTGCCATGAACCCTATGAAACTGTAGTGCAGGATATATGAGAAGAATCAAGAACTATAGTCCTTTGGTAAGAAATCAGCATGAATGAGTATTAAATAGCTGACAATGTTAAATGCAGAAACTGTAGTACAATCATTATAATCCAGAATAACATGAACCTATGAGTCTTATGACTGACAAAGCAAAATCATGGAGAAAGAATTTCAATCGAAGAATATTTCACCTGCAGTTCTGAAATTTCACTCTCTGTTCCATTAAAAACTAAATGATCAGGTGATTGGTCAACAACTCTATTCCACGGTTTCATAGTCAGAACTCCAGCAAAAAGTGCATACAAATCCTCTCCAGCACCCAATTTTGCACTATATTCTTTGATTGCATTAGCATCAGAAAATACCAAAGCCTTCCAGAGTGAAGCATAATTAAATCTTGTATCGAAGTCAAGTTCTTTGTAGAGTCCATGATCTAAAAGAATCAACTGCGGTTTTCTCCAACCTATATATAAAAAAAGAAATACAAAATAAATGAGAGTCAACGTATATCAGCAATGCAGTTTTTATAAAAACTAAACAAAGCTGCAACTAGACAAACTTCAATGGAAAAAAGGTCAATAAAATTTAAAGGAACCAGAGAAGCATTAATATTCAGATGGGATAGGGGGAAAAATAGTATCGTAATTGGAAGTGAAAGCCATTTTTATTATTTTTCAAATCGGAAATACTCACCAGAATCCTTAAATATTTTTGTCAACCAAGCAACTCAAAAAAAGAAACATCAACCATGTAGTAGAAATGAAATATACACACACACACACCTTTGATTTATAATGTCACATATGAATTCATGCGTCTCAAGTTCTCAAGTAAAGTGGGAATTCATATTTTATTGTGATATACCTCCCCGAAATTGGCGGAAATACAAGTAAAGTGGAAGAGCTGGAGCTTCTCCAAGAAATAAGTCTCAAAGGGATCAAGTGTCCCTACTTAATCCTGTTTAACCTTTATTTATTATTAACTAACTCCCCCAACTAACTATGAATACAAACACAAGCCGGCAGAAACACAGAAAATATTTCTTGCATGAATGGTGATGAGACCAAAAAAGAAGTCTAGAAGGCTACTTTTGAGCAACATACAGAAAGTGTTTCAAGTTTTCTCAAGGGAAGGAGACCTCACCCAGAATGCTACGTTTCCCAGATGGCATTGGACGAACCAATAAGTTAGCTGAGTGTGGATCGCAATGCACAAACCCATGCTTGAACATCATTTCAGCAAACGTCTGACTTACCTGAAAAAGTAATGATCATATTATACTAGACTATTTTGTTTTTGAACTATATATGGAATCAAACATTCATCTTTCGCTTGCCCGAATTCATAGACATATCAAAGTTATAATAACAAAATGATAATGTGTTACGAAAAACCAGGATACAGTTAACCAAAAATTTGACAACGGATAAAGTGAAGCCAAAAACATGAACAAACCAATCTTGAAAGTTCATGTGGACGGATTCCAAGCTTTCGAATGGTATTGACGTCATTTATATGAACACCATCCATGAATTCCATCGTTAGCAGTTTTGAGGTACTTAGATTCCAATATACTTTTGGAGCATATACATAATTTGCAACATGAGGAGACAACTTCCGGAAGTTCTCCACACACTTCTCGCTATTCTTTGCCTCAACCAAAAAATCCAATTCCTGCCACCAGTAATATTAAGAAACCAAATCAAAAAAGACAAAACATCCAGCAAAAGGGGATTGCAAGGAAAAAACTACAGAACAAAAAATCATAAATAAGAACATATGATATGCCAAATCTTACATATATCAGGCAAAACTCCTCACTAAAACAAATGTAAGTCACATTACACATTAGCATCGTATATGTTGCAGCCATTCGATATTTACCAATAGAATGATAATGTTACCACATTTTAAAATGTATTTTTGGTTCCCATCAACTTTTTTGGTCGAGCCTCTTAACTGCATGCCTAGTTCCAACTTCTTCACACTAATTGAATTAATAGGAAATTAAATATAAGTATAGATACAATATTCATGCCATCTTTGTAAATTGAAGGCAGAGCATCCAAATAAGGATGGATCTATTTTAGGCATAGGTATTGCTTTCAAGTTAAGAATCAACTTGCCTTGGGTAAACTCTCATTAATCTCATCAATCAGCCACCTGCAGACAGATGTAAACAAATGTTTGATAAATAATGAATGCAAAGCATCTAGTGATACATAATTTTTACTAAAGAGACAACTCTGAGTTTAAAATTTGGGGCAATCAGGTTGTTTAAAAAGAATAGATACAGTCCATGAGTTGTGGTTCTGTAGACTTAGATGGCTTCAAATGTCTCCTAGTCATGACATCTTTAAATTCCTAATAGCCACATGTATTATAGCCCTACATACCTATAATCAAAACTGGGAAAAAACCTATGCAGAGTGTTGACAATCAATTCTACTGTGGCATTATCTGCAGCTGCGGTCTCAGTCATGTGAATATGCTGAACCTGAAGAACAACAGTTAAAATTTAAATGAACAAGAAATATTCCCACCAAAAACACTAGCACACATGTTCATGCAGAAGAAAGATGATTCAAAATACTCAATAACAGATGATCAAGAAATATTAGCATTATTTGTAACCTTCACGGCAACTTTTTGGCCATCATGTGTGCGGGCTACGTGAACTTGTGCAAGGGAAGCACTTGCTATTGGAACTGGGTCAAACTCAGCAAATATCTGCACAATTAAAAAGCAAAACTCATCCCCCACCACAGTAACATTTCAAGAGAAAATCTGCAACCATGACTGAACAAAAAAACAACACATTCGTGAAGGATAAATGAATCAAATGAAAATATATATACATTCTCCGGTGTGTCCCCAAGCTCCCTCTTGAACACTTCACATATTTGCTCATATGAAGAAACTGGACACCTATTTAGCATAGATTCCCTCAATGTCACAACATACTCTTGAGGAACCAAGTACTCCTGTTCATAAATAAACATATAAAAGGACAAACTGAGTATCCCCTTTCGTGCATCACTGAGGATGACCGCAATTGGTAAACTCAGTTATCGACATATCATTTTTCTATTCAAAATCAACAAATAGAGGCAAAGGAAGTATACCAACTGCCCAAGATGCTGCCCAAGCTTTATGTAAATCCCTCCATTCTTGAAACACAAGTCTCGTAGTTTCTCTGCCGACCGGAGGTGAACTTCATGCTTGACTATCTCCCTCTCGAGACTTCCCTCCTTCAATCCTCGCAGCGAATATTCATAATCTAACAAAACAACAACAAGAAGAAAGCAACAAAAACCACATTTCATCATTCCAAGCTTCATTCTCACGCAAAAATTCATGTCTCCCAATAAACCAACATGAAAACACACGTATAAACATCATAAAATTCATAATTCACAACTCAAAAATATAAATTCAAGTCTTGAACTGTGTCAATCACTTTAACCCCAAACAAACTTTCACTAACAGAAACCCAAACTCAAAACTATGCATCCAAATTTCCACAATTCATTAAGGTAGAGGAAGTTGGATTGAGCTTTGAGGTCAAAAAAATAAATAATTGAATAAATAAATAACCGATAAGAGTGATGAAAATTTTTAAATTTTCTCTCGAAGTTTCTGTTAGATCTACAGTTAATTTACCGAACGCAATGTTGGCGGCAGTTACGGCGTCGCGGAAGAGTCGGTGGGGAACGGTGGTGCAGAGCCTGAGAGCTGTTGCAGGGTCGTCGGAGGTGGCAATGAGCGCTGCGGCGGTGCCGCCGGCAGCGGCGGAGGCAATAAGAGAGAACTTCTTCCCTGCGCGCCATAATGAGCCCATCTCTTTAGGGTCGTGTTTGGTCTTTGGTGACTTAACTTCTCTCGCTGCGGCTTTAAAAAAAAACATACAATATAGTAAACAACCGTCCAAAATCAAATATAAATATAACTCTATAAATATTTCATGAAATTAAAGTCGAGAAAAAATAAAATATAAAATACATTATATGCAAAACAATAAAATCCTATAAAAATACACATCTAAAATTATTATATATAGAAGTTAAAAGTAAAAAAGTTATACTATTTATACACTAAAATCAGTTACTAATGTATAATATATATTAAAATATAAAATATGTATTAAAAATAATAAAACTACACGTATATCAATAAATATTAATATACACATAAAATACACAAACACATGATATATTCATTCACATGGTATACTCATTTATAATAAATATTCTATATGTGTCTAATATATTTGTGTGTACATATAGTATTATTGTATTTATATATATCCATATATCCATGTAAATACATGATAACTAATTTTAGTATGCAAATAAAATTATTAAAAAAATTAAATACATATATAAAACCACCACATATAAAACTTTTAAATTTTTATTGATTGATGCAGATTCCAAATTTATTGTTACCATAATGAAATAGTATATAAAAATAAATAAATAATGCTATATGTATATATATTGTCTATGTGACTATGCATTCATCAAAAAAAATAATTTTAATTTTTTTTAGTGTGATTTAAATTTTTTTAATATTAGATTTTATTATTTTTGGTTTAAAATTTGAGTTTAATTTTGATACACGGATAGTGTAACAATCATCTAATCAGATTCATGCATTTATATAATCTTAGAAGTAGTGGGTTTAAAAATTAATTTTTTTGATGATGTAATAATAACTGATTGAATGTATGTATAAAATTTATTTTATGTGATAAACTTTATTATTTTTACACATTGCATGAAAATTAAATTTTCAAAATTTATGTGATAATTTTTATTATTTTCATGCTTGATGCTTGGATTTATTAGCCGTAAAAACAATCATCAATCAATGATATAACAATGTACTCATGTAACTCATCCATGAGGGGGATCCAACTAACAGCGAAAAAATTTAATAAGACTTAGGAATTAACGGCAATGGGTGTGAACTTGTTTTTTGGCACTGGGAAAAAATTTTAAAATAAAATAAAATAAAAAGAATAAAATAAGGTAGGAAGCTAAAGTAAAGCTAAGTGACTTTGCACTTTGCAGCCGGTGCAAATGCTGCAAAAGACATTAGATTGAAGTCATTCAACAAATCCATTTTTTCCATCGCCGGAAAGCCCCACCATTCCTCGGTATGAACTATTTATTGTCAATTTAATCTCAAATATATAAATAACAACGATGGGTAACTAATAAAAATTTAATCAAGAAGAGTAAATAATTTAAATTAAAAGTTTTATTTTTTTAAGTTTCAAATGTTTTATTTTTTTAGATTTTAGATGTTCTATTTCTTAAAAAAAATATAAAGTTGGTTGATGGTTATTTTAAATTTTAAATATTCTATAACTTTCATTGTGAATGTTCTATAAACAGTGATTACAAATGTTCTACTTTTTTTTATTAACTACTTTATTAATTAAAAAATTATTAATTACATATACTTTTCCATAGATAAAATAACAAATGTTTTAGTGAATCATGTTTTAAGGTCACATGTATGTTTACACAAATTTTCTAACACACTCAAAATAAAATCAATCATCAAATTAGTAATTATGTATTTATATATATTTTTCTAATTACATAATTAATTATGGCAATAATTAAATTTGTTAAAATAAATAATCAATTTGTAATAAATGAACAATCAAACTTTTTTTTTGTAAGATAAACAATTAATACAACAGTATAAGATACTAAATATTTTTTTAAAGACAAGTCTCTTATTATTATTTTTGGTCATGGGCCTAAGGCCCTACCACTACCCCAGCCCATCCTAAACCCCACCCATCTTATTATGGATGCCATTGAGGCATTGAACAATTAAAATACCGTAGAATATGGGCAATTACTGGAAAATGAACACTCGCATTTGGGATGAGGTATGGGCTGAATTGGAGCCTTGATCCAGCAAGGGCCCATATCGTAGAGGGTAAATATAATAAATTTGTCTAGATACCTTCCTCTTGGACTTCAAAGGCCCAAAACTCACAGGAAATGTCTAAAAGGGAAAATTAGTGAAAAAATAAACACAGCACTCTTGAGTCCTGATTTAACTTTTGATTTTTGTTG
The DNA here is from genome assembly GCA_036250425.1 of Stylosanthes scabra. Taxonomy (NCBI): domain Eukaryota; kingdom Viridiplantae; phylum Streptophyta; class Magnoliopsida; order Fabales; family Fabaceae; genus Stylosanthes; species Stylosanthes scabra. The sequence continues at coordinate 189,335 of JASCZI010211458.1, read as the reverse complement.
TTGTCCAAAAAAAAAACCTTTGATTCATTTAGTTTTCAAAGCTAGGGCTGTTTCATTATAATTTTTATTTTAATCCCTAACCCAAAAAAAAAAAACATAAAAATTTGAAAAATTGTTATTTTCACACCAAAATTAGTCACCAAATTAATCACTAAGTAAATATTTATATATATTATTTAAGCCATTTTCAATATGTATTTTGTATTCCAACATGCATTTTATACTAATAATTAATTTAATGACTAAAATTTTGATATGTAAATAGCATAATTAGAAAAATATTATGTCCTACTCCACTACTTCTACTAGTTTAATCACTCATGCTAATTTAAAAAATAAAAAATTACTCTTTCCTAATTAACTATACTTAAGATGTTGAAGGGATCACCAACTCATCACCATGCAATTGATATTTAATTATTGTTTGTTTTTTCAGATTTTTTTAGCAATCATTTTCCAATAAATTAAGATACATCTAAGCTAGTAGTATACATAAAGAAATTTTCAAGCCTTATATAACATTATAACAATCTCTTTCTAGAAAGCGATTCTCATTTATAAAATGAATAATAGCAACAACAACGATACCAACAACAACCATAATAATAAATTAATAATAATAATAATGGGTTAATTTTTTTTCTAAAAAATATTCATTCTTTAAATTGATTCTCATTATATTTTGTTAATCATATTAATATTTAAAATAAAGAATCATTATTGATCTTCAGTCAATTAGACGTAGACCTATCATGTTTAAGTATTATTTGATAACATGTGGCATCTAATTAGTAAAATATCCAATTTAACTCACAATTATAATTTTTTGACACTAACATAATTAACAAAAAAATTTTCAAAATCAAATTTAAAAAACACTATATTTTAAGAACCAACTAGTGTATTTGTCCGTGCCTTACACGGAAAATTTAATTTAATTTAAATTAAAAATATCATTTAATATTATTTGTTATATATAAAATAATTAAAATAATATATAACTTGTGAGTTAAAATAATAATGGATATTAAGAATGTATGTACTTTTTTGTATTTTCCTTTTTGTTTATAAAAATATATTCATTGTTGTTATGTATGTTTTTATCACCAACAATTCTATAGAACCAATATTAGGGAGTTCTTAGGGAGCCAATAATTAAATTATCATTTAAAATTTAAAAACTATATCATATGAAATTAAAAAACATATCATTCAAACACAATAAAAATGATCACCCACATAATATATAAATGAACAATGCTATAGAACCAACTGATCGAGAAAAAAAAATGCTACAAAACCAACATTAGGGAGCCAGAAAGCCAATAATTTAGTTATCATCCAAAATTTATATGAGTTATCATCCGTAACTCATATATTAATGATTAAGTTATCATCCAAAAGTTATATGAGTTATCATCCGTAACTCATATTGGCTTCCTAATCGTCATAATATGTTGGCCCACTAATCTTTTTCTATATAAATTATCATCTATAACTCATTTATAATCACCATTCATAAGTGCATTGGCTCCCAAATATATTGGTTTTCAAGACTTTATCTTTTATCACATATCTCTGTTCAATATCCCGTCAAAATTGGGCGGACCTGTCGAATAAGATTTGTTTATCCGTCTAAAACAGGCAGACTTTTCCAAAGAGAATAAGTACTCTTTTGGTTATTAAAGTTTTAAGCTAAAAAGTAAATTGGTCCTAAACCATTTTTTTTTACAAAATGATTCTTAAAGTTTTATTTATCTATAAATTACATAAATATCCCTCTATATATATACACTACTAATTAGAAACCGTAATTTTTCATTTATTTCACCTCATTTATAGCAGTCTCCCTCTTCTCACTTCTTTGCATCTCCCTCCATCATTCAGTCTCTCCCAATCGCCACTGCAGCCACCCATATCTTTGCCTACACTCTCAGTCACTCTCCTTCACTAACTTATGCCCCAATCTCTCTCGTTTTCCCTGTTTCTGCCTCCAGCCAAAATGACACACCACCATGCCACCGCCTTTCCACCACCACCGCGCCATCACCTCCGCCTCCACCCATGTCCAGCATTGGTGTCATCCTACTATACCCGCGTCAAGCAACAGCGCTCTAGCCATTGTTATTCTTCCTCTTCTTCTCTTCATATTTGTTATTTTATTTTGAATATGTAAATTTTGAAATTAGGTATTCATCTAATCTTTTTTAAATTTGAATCTGTATGATTTATATTTTAAATCTTGTAGATTTATTATGTAAAAAAATTAAATATGTTTGTTAGATTTAAGATTTAATTATTTAATTTGATTTGATTATGTTTGTATCACATATCTTTGACTGAGGAATTTTTTTCTTTTACTTTTTTAGAAATTTTAATTTTTGTTTTGTTTTTTTCTTTTGAGATATTAATTTATGTGAGATTTTTTTTAGGATTTGTTAATTATATTGATTTTTTTTATTTTTTATCTTTTCCTGTAATTTGGTTGTTGTTATTGTGATTGTTTATTGATTGATTCTTTGTTTAAACTCTTTCACTCCTTAGTTTTGGAATTTTTTGTGAGATTAAAATTTATGAAAGGAAAAAATAATTGTTTTGATGAGTTGTGTTTTTGGAAAAGTTCTCCTTCCTAAATTATATATATTAAAAATTACTTTAAAACAAATAATAATTAAAAAGAACAATAATATACAAATGGTAAAATCGTCAGAAAGACCATTTAAAGAAAATAAAACTTTCAAGATTATTTTGATAAAAAAAGCTTTAGGATGAGTTTATTTTTAGCCCAAAACTTAATGACTAAAAGAGTACTTATCTATTTTCAAAACAATTAGGCTTGTTAATAGAGATGACAATGAGGCAAGTCGAGGTGGGTAATTAAATACTCATATTTGTCGTGAACATTCATGTCCATCTTCATTATTATTAGCCTCATTATCTACGGGTATCTAAATTTTTACTCCTTACCTAAACTCACATATGTATACACTTCCTCATATCAAAACTGACATGTATATCCATGAAAATAAATAAATTAAAATAAAATAATTAATAATATTTATAACATAATTAATTAAGATTGAGGAACGAATAAAATTAGTTATAACATTTAAAACTTTTAAATTACGAACATCTCCATCACATTATACATAAATTTATAAAAAATTAAACGAAATTATATTTATTAACATATGGGTACGGTGGGGTAGGGCGTTAATGAGACGGGTCAAGCATTACTCATACCCGCCTCATACCTGAATCGAACTGAAGATATATTACACAAATCCATTCATACAAATTCAACTTTTGAAAAGATTCGTTCCATTCAAGGCAAGGCAGGTCGTGTCGATCGAATCATGCCAAATTGTCATCTCTACCCGTTAAAAATGTGAGCTAAATGGACTGAACCTAATTAATCAATGAAAATGACGTCTTATGGTGGCTCGTTTACTTTTTAAATTTTTCAAAAAATAATGAATATGATTTCCTATATCTTTTTTAATTCGACCCGAAAACTCAATTTACGCACTAACAACTAAAGAGTTCTATTTATTCAAGGTTTTTTCTAAGAAAAATGTCATCTTTTATCATTTTTATTTTTTAAGTTAAAAATTAGAATTTTTAAATAGCTTTTAAAAGTATATAATTAATTAATTAAACGGATCTACCTATCCAATTAATTGGGTTGGCTATAAACAGGTCGTACTGAAAAATTTTGGATTGTAAACAAACTGAGCTTAAACAAACCAACCCTGCATTTAAGCAGACGGGCTTAAATCTGTTTTACAGCCTTTTCCGACGAAAAAGATGGATACTCAATTATATCCACATATCTTACATTTAAAAAATAAAAAATGTAACATAATCCAATATAACTCAACAAAATTTAAAACAGTGTTATACAATTCAAATATAATTTAATAGAATCTAATATACATATTAAATATGTACATATGTTAAATGAAAATAAACAAAAATAATTTACAATATAATATAACAACATAATTCTTAATAAATTTACATTTATAGAAATTTAGCGAGTTCTCATACGATAAGAAAAACAAATGAATTGATTATCCAAAAATGTGTAAATGGATTATGTTCCTAGAGCCGTCAAAATAGGCCGAACCTGTCGGACCAATCCAAAAACGTCATTAATGAGAGACTTTTTCCAAAAAATATTAAGCCTAGTTAAAAACGCGGGTTAAATGGATGAATTCGATTAACCCGAGAAAAATGTCTGGTCAAATAGGACATCTCACGGGCTAAATTTGCTAGCTCAATTAATTTTTTTTTTGAATCTTTCAAAAAAAAGTTTAACATAGTGTAGTCTAAAATTTAATTATATTTGAAGTTATTTTTCTAAATGTCATTGTTATCCAAATTTTTTTAGCGTATAAAATTAGAGTTTAATTTTTTCAGAAATAAATAAAAAATATGTTAACTCGTTTAATCATCGAGTTGGCTATAAACAATCAGGTTGACAAATTATATCCGGTGAATAAAGTGAATTTAAGATGCAGGCCTAAATTAAATGGAAGCTTTAATTATGTGATTTAAATTAAATGATTACCCGACATGTTATTATTAGCATATTCCCGTACATAAAACATATAAATAGTTTTTAAAAACAAAATAACAAAATACATCATTTTAAATTAACATTATTAATAATGTTAATGATGCAAAATATTAAAATTGTATTTATAATTTAATTGAAATATAATATTATTAGAATAAAGTCTTGTAATATTTTTTTATTTTTGGTGTCAAAGTGTAGCAAGATTTTTTTTTTCGGTGACTGAAAATAAACTACAAGAAAATTAAGGAGAAACAATTTTCTCCTGATTAACTAATTGAGAAATAGCATAAGGAGAAGAAATTCATTCTTTCAGATCATGCTGATTAGAGGTAGCTTCCTTAGCCAAGTAGTCAGCCACTTCATTAACGGCGCGATCAATAAGCAAGATGGAGAGATGCCAAGGACGAACCAAAAAATCTTGAATTTTAGAGACTAAATCATGGTGAGCCCAGCTGCAGAAGTAGAATGCACTAAGTTGAAAGCATCATAGCAATCCGTTTCCACAAAAAATAGAGCGATGACCCATGCCAACCAAAGACCATGCCAAATAGCAAGTAACTTACAGCGAAGAATCAGACTCTCATGTACTCTGCCAGAGCAACCCTTAACCAACAACCATCACTGTCTCTAAGCACACAACCAAAACCAGCAAGCTTACTATTAGGGAAAAGACTCCCATCACAATTTACCTTAATAAAAGAATTTGGAGGAGCATGCCACATTGAGTACGGACCAAGAAAGAAAGAAGGGAGAGATGAAGAAGAAAAGATAGAAGAGAAATCTTGAGCAGACCTTCTACAAATTGCAACAATTTTATCATGACTCCAAGAAACATCAGGCTGAAACAAATCATTATTCCTATCCCGCCAAACACACCAAATCCCAGCAGCAAAGAGAAAGAGATTGAGTACAACAGTTACGAACCCAATCCTCAAAAGAAGCTAGATTGTCTAATGAGAGGTTAGCTAAACCAAGGGATTGCCAAATAGAGAAAGCTTTAACACAAAAGAAAAGGCAATGAGGGATAGATTCAGTAAAGGTAGCACACCTAGAACAAGTGGAAGTGTTAGTCAAACCTCTTTTAAATCTCAAATGTGCCATAGGAAGAGCTTCATGAAAACAAAGCCAAATGAGGAATTTTATTTTCTCAGGCACCTTCAGACGCCATAACCAAAGCCAATTAATTGAAGATTGCCAACCATGCTTGTGGGCAGTGATGCATGTGCATCATTGATGGTTTTAGGCCCTAATTTCATATGTTTTTAGTAGATATTTGACTTAATACTCAAGTAATTTAGTTTAATTCTTTATCAATGATAATCTTGAGTATTTAGTTATGTGTTTACAGGAAATATAAAAGAATACAAAGAAAATGGAAGAAGCTTGAAGAAGAAGACTTTTGAGTGTGCTGTCAACTTGACCTCTGTGCACTAAAGTGGGGATAACTCGAGCTACAAAGCTCCAAACGATACAGTTCCAAGCTCGTTTGAAATTTAACATCCGGGGCTTCGTGTCGGTATATAATAGTCTATAGTTGACAATTGCTTTGAGCTCCGAAAACACCCTGGAAAAGTGACGCTGAAAAGCTGCCGCGACGTACCACGCCCCAGCGTGGCCTAGGCGTGGCACCTGCCCCATTTTCACGCCCCAGCGTGACTCCAGCGTGAACCAAGCACCAAACCACGCCCAGATCACGCCCCAGCATAGGCCAGGTGTGGTCCAGGCCTCACAATCATGCCAAAACCGCGGCAGAACCACGCCTAGGCGTGGGCTTTCACCACTCACCACGCCTAGGCGTGGCCAAGCATCACTAGGACCGCGCCATCTCCATGCTCCAGCATGGATGAGGTGTGAACTTCAGCCCATGACCGTGCCTCAGCCAAGTCCCAGCGTGATCCCTCCTTCCAATCAGCCCAAGGCCCAATTCTGCAACATGTTCGATTCAGTGATGTAATTCTAGGGTTAGTGATCATTATAAATAGGTTAGCTTAGGTTGATTATAGTATTCAGCAGCCGAGACTACACAGAATCTGCCTCATTCAGATTAGTTTAGATTCAAGTTTCTTCTCTGTTCATCACGTTCAGGGAATTAGAATTAGGGTTTTAATCATGAATTCTTCTTCTCTTTTCTCTTCTACCGTGTCCATCATCATCATGAGTAACTAATTCTCCATCAAGCTCAGGGATGAGAGCTCTGTTCATCCCAAGCATGGATTCCTAATGCAATTTCAAGTTTTCCTCTACTACAAGTGTGATTTTTAATTCAAGGATTAATTCTTTGTTCTTCATGATTAAAGAGGCGGATCTATTGAGAGGTAATCTG
>JASCZI010211458.1:167738-179894 GCA_036250425.1 Stylosanthes scabra | reverse complement strand
AATACTCATTAAACTTGAATGTTACAAAAGAGAGAAAACTAATCTATATCTAAATGGAATCAATCTTTTAGCTATGAGAGAAATCTAGAACTAAAATTGACTAACTATAAAATTGTGTATTTGTAAGTAAGTGTCCTAGATTGATTGATTTCCACTTATTTATAGATTTTCATAGATTTAATGAAATACAAATGATACATAAATGAAATTACACTTTAAAATTACAATTTCTGCAAACAGACAGCAGAACTCACGCCTAGGCATCAAAAACTGGCGTCTGGGCATGAGTTTGAAGAGCTAAGGTGCTAAGTCAGGTTTCCCACGCCTAGGCATTGATTCTGGCGCCTAGGCATGTGTCTGGCACCTTGTTCCTGAGCTTTGGGGCAACTCCCACGCCTAGGCGTGGGTGTCTGGCGCTTGGGCGTCAAAATTGGATGCTTGGCTAGTGCTGATGGGCGCCTGGGTGTGATTCTGGGCGCTGGTTACTTGGCTCTGGGTTGCCTATGTGTGATTCTGGGCGCCTGGGCGCTGGTTACTTGGCTCTAGGTTGCCTGAGTGTGATTCTGGGCACTGGGCGCTGACTCTGGGCGCCTGGGCGTCCAGCTCTTCTGTTGCAACTTTCCCAGAGTTATTCCAGGCTCAAACCAATTGTCAACCATAGACATTTATATACCAAATCGAAGCCCCAGACGTAAGCTTTCCAATGCAATTGGAATCAGATGATTTAGAGTTTTCTAGATCAAGATATTCCCAATTTAGTGAGCAAAGTTCATGCTAGAAAAACTGATCAGCATCATACTTTGTGCTCCAATGCTGATTTTTCTTATTTTCTTTCTTCTTTAGTAAATTTTCCTGAAAATAATCAACAAACTCATCAAAGTATCACATTTATTCAATTATAAATAATTTTACATATATTTTTACTATTTTATGAACTTATAAACAAATAAATAAAGGAATTGATATGATTTGGTTAAAGAAATCCTTAAAGATGCTAAGGCATCAGCCCACCGTATCTCTTAGGGGTTACCACTGTGCTCTAATTAACAAGATTCATACCTCTAACTCCCACTTTCCCCTTCCACAGGAATTGCCTCAGCATCATGTCAATTCTAGATGTAACAGAAGAAGGAAATATAGTGGTCTGCATCTGATAGATAGGGAGAGAGCAAGCAACGGATTTTATTAGACAAAGGCGACCAGCCTTATTCAAAAGCCTACCCTTCCAATTCGAGAGCCTATTTTGAACCATGTTTAGAATATCATTGCAAGAGGCATGAGTAGCTCTAGGATGTTCCAGATTTACACCCAAATATTTACCCAGGTTGTGAGTGAATTTGATTTAAGTAGCCTGAGAAAACATTTATCTTGTAGTATTATAAATATTCCTTGAGCAACAGGCTTTGGACTTAGCAAGGTTGATCTTTAACCCCGAAGCTTTGCAGAAAAGATCTAAAGACTGCATAACATTTCTGGCCTGAGATCTGGTAGCCTTACAAAACAACAAAAGATCATCAGCAAACATCAAATGTGAAATTCAAGGACCATTCTTAGAGACAGCCACCGGCTCCCAAACCTTGTCCTTAACCTGCTTGGAAATGAAATAAGCCAACATCTCCATACATAGAACAAATAAATAAGGAGACATGGGATCTCCTTGTCTTAGACCCCTTTGTGGCTTCAAGGGATCAAGCTTAGCACCATTCCAAAAAATTGACAAAGAAGAAGCTTTAATACAGTTCATAATCAGCCGTATTATTGCAGAAGGAAAACCAAAACAGCTCAATGTATGTTCTAAAAATCTCCAGTCAACTCTGTCATAGGCCTTTTCTAAATCAACTTTAAAAGCAAGAACCCCTTTCTTGGATTTAGTATTTTTCATAAAGAAAAGCATTTCTTGAGCCACAATGATATTATCAAGAGACCCCCGACCAGGAAAGAAGCCACCTTGATTAGGACGGATAATATCATTCAAGAAAGGACGGAGCCTATTGACCAGAACCTTAGTCACAATTTTGTAAATCACATTACAAAGACTAATGGGCCTAAAATCCTTCTTTCTATTAGGAACATCACATTTTTGGAATCAGCACAATAAGTGTTTCTAAAGAAGAAGGATCAAAGGACTCACCATTGAAAGCATTATTCACAGTCCTCCAGACTTCATTACCAACAATATTCCAGTACTCCTTGAAAAAATACGCCTGAAAACCATCAGCCCCTGGAGCTTTCAGGGGACTCATGCTATCAACTGCATACTTGACTTCTTCAAGAGAGACAAGCTGGGTGAGGCGCTCACAAGCAGCATTATTCAAACAAGGTATAGGAAAATCTCCTAAGCAATTAACATCGACCTGCTCCACATTGCAAAAAAGATTGCGGAAGAAAAATTGAGCTTCATCTTGGAGTTTAGCCGAGTCTACAGACCAAGTACCATCTCTAAGAAAGAGCCCATGAATTTTATTATGCTTTCTACGAACAATAGTCTGCATGTGAAAAAATCTCGTATTCCTGTCACCAAACCGGACCCATTGATCTCTGGATTTCTGATACAAAAAAAGCTCTTCCTGCATTAAAAGATTATTATAGTCCTTCCTAAGACTTTCCTCCTCCTCCAGTAAAAGATCATCATGTCTGATATCCAGTTGTTGCTGTATGGCATCTAATTTGGTCTCCAAATTCCTCTTACGCACAAAAGATTACCGAAAACATTTCTATTGAAAAGTAAAGACCCCTGTTGAACTTTAAAGAGACGTTGCTGAACACTCAAACCAGTACCATGCCAAGACTTCTGAACAACAGCCTTGTACACCGAATGCAAAGACCAAGCGGCTTGGAATCTAAAAGGCCTTAAACCATTTTTTTGATGAAGCCCAAAACAACGGATAAGAAGCGGGCAATGATCAGAATTCAATCTGCGTAGAACCTCCGAAAAAGACTCTGGGAAAAGAACTTGCCAAGCAGAATTAATACAAGCTCGATCCAATCTCTTAGCAACCTCCATTTTGCCACGACACCTACGGAACCAGGTATAAGCTCTGCCTTTAGTAGCTAAGTCAAAAAGGCCACAATCATCAAGCATATCCCCAAAAGCAGAGCAACGATTGTAATTGACAAGGCCACCACGGACCTCAGAACTACAAGCAATTTCATTGAAGTCTCCAACAGCTAGCCAAGAATCAGAAAAAGAAGGAGCAATAGTGCGAAGATGTAACCACAAATTTTCTCTGGTAGCTGGTTGTGGGCTACCATAGATTGCACTAAGTACCCAGGAACGACCAGAACTAGATATCTCCAGAGTCATACACTGCTCCATAGAGAAGACAATACGAGATTGCAGTTTTTCATCATTGGACAAACACCATATGCCTCCCTTATGGCCAACCGACTCAACCACTCCTAAAGGTCTATACCCCAAATTTCTCCAGAAATCCTTAACTGCTTCAAACAAACAGTGAGTTTCAACAATCACAAAGATAGAAGGATGATAGCTTCTAACCAAATCCTTGATATGAATCCTGGCCATCTTATTCGATGCACCTCTTATATTCCAACTAATTATATTAAGACCACTATCCATAAAAACAGAAATCAAAAGAAGGAAGAGGAACCAAGCCCTAAGAATTTTGGGGCAGAGCGGCATTAGCAGGATTCACTGCCGATTCGGTGCCGATGCACGACGGCCCATTAACATTCTTCACCGGCGCCGAAGACATAGGCACCAGAACAGGATTCAGTGGCATCAATGACGGAGGCACCTCTCCAGAGCACGCAGCCGCCGAAGAGATGTTGACTGACGCCGAAATCGAGGATGCATGGGATTGGATCGGGTTCTTCTTTTGCTCGCCGCCAGGAGGAGTGGTATCCACCGGCGAACTCTGAAGTGACGCCAGGCGCCGTCTCTTGTGATGGTTTGCTGGAGTCCTGGTGGTCTTCACAGCGCTGATCGAAGGCTTAGAGGGTTCAGCTGTCCTGAACCTGGAACCTTCAATACTGACCCTTCTTGCGCTCCCACCGAGCTAGATGCATGGGCTGATCCACCCTTGTGGCCCAAATCCTCTTTTTTCTTATTGGATCCAATAAGAAGAGATGATCTCTGTTTGGACATAATGGGCTTTTTCAAAGGAATTTTCTTCTTCCCATTAACAGATTGGCCCACAACTTTCTTTCCTTTATTGTGGACCACAGTCCAAGATGCATCCTCTGCATGATCTTTGCTTAACGTTTCCATTTCATGCAAATTTTCCTCCTTATTCTTCATAGTCTGCGGATTTTGTGGGATTTCACCATTAATTTTCCCAAATTCAAAATTCAAAGACTGGCCGTTTGCCGATTCCTTGGGAGGCTCAGTAACCGCCGGCGCAACCTGATCGTTTCGTGCTTCCTTACCACTCTCAACCGGAGAATCAACTGGTGAGGTAGCCTTGGCACATTCCTTTGAGTCATGTCCAAAACAATTACAAATCCCACATAGCAAATGAAGGTTCTCATATTCAATATTATAAACGAACTCATCAATTCAAATCTTTCTCTTAATCAGTTCGCCAAGATTTATCTGGACACATGCCCGGACAAACCGACCTTTCTCTGCAGATTTGGTGGCAAGGTCCACCTTGATCGGTTTCCTTATTACTTATGCAATCCTCATCAGAGAATTGTTATGATAACACCAAATGCTAAGACCAGATATCCGAATCCAAACCAAAATAGAACCAAAAGATGATTCACAGGATTGGAAGGAAGAGGTCCATGGTTTAACAGCCAGATAGTGACCTGAGATAGTCCAAGGCCCTTCAAGTAAAACCTTTTTCCCTATGCTCAGGTTTATCAAACTTAACCAGGAAATATCCAAAGCCAACATACATCCCCAAGATGATAGCCTCCTTTGATCCTCCAAATACTCCGAAGCTTGTGCGTCAAGGCCGTGTATCAAAAGTGTTTGCCAAGCACTTTGATTACAATAGCATCCTTGTAGGGCTCCCAAAGTGCCTCTCTCGCAATCAGATTGAAGGAAAGGCTTGGAAAATATCCTCATTTTCCAGCGAATAAATCTTAGCCATGTTGTCACCAACAAGCGAGTCCGCAACCCCTCTTGTTATCAATGCGGATGAAACTACAACTTTGTCTCGGAAAGACATCTTCAAAACCTATACAGAGGCTTCCTTCACATGTATCCCTTCCCTCTCCACCCGAATCCCAGATGCAAACCCCCCATCACTCTCCCCCTTATTACTGCCTCCGGTCAGGCCAAAATTCTCACTGTGTTTCCCCCTCGATGCCACCTCCCTGCTCTCACCTTTTCCCTCACTCATTCTCTAAGTAGTTATTTTAAAAATTATTTAATCATAAAGTGTAGGAAGATTTGAAATTAATAAATTAATATTAATGATATAAAATTATAATAACTGATTTTAATGATTGATATTAAGTTATTAATTATATTGATCAATTTAATACACATTATTTATGTTAATTTTTTAATTGATTTGATTGAATTAATTAAGAGATATAAATCGGGAAACACTCTTAGATGCGTGTTATGTCAGCGCTCTATCATTAAATACAGAAACCCGATTTTAATATTATATTATATAATAGATAATTTTAACATCAACCCTAATAATCATGCTCTCCGATGCCTACCCTAATTATATATTCTGATCCCTAAGTTATCCGCGTAGAATGCGTGTGTTAATCGCATTAGTACGTGCCCTTACCTTATATCCCTTGGCAAATACGAAAAATTAATAAGAGGGGCACACAAATAAACAAAATAAAGATTCAATTCTAGGAAGCAAATTAAATTCACACTGTTTTTGGTGAACCTTCGTTTTGTGTCCGTTTTCACAAACATTTTGTACTATTAGTTTACGTGGCATAAACCTCTTTGCATGCATATCATCATACTCATATATATGGACATTTTTCATCACCATGAAAGATTCTCATTAGATACACTTGATTAAAACGTAAGTAACACCTTATTATTTAACATATGTTCTAGACTTCTCGTACCTTATTAATTATTGCTTTTTTGGAACAAAATTTTCAATACGATCGATCCTAGTTTTTATTGTGTTTCTGCTTCTTCATTATTCACCTGAATTTGACGTTGCCTAAAACGTAGTACTTTGAGACCTAATTAATTAATATATTTACTGATTTTAATTAAGTTTAATTAACATTTTGTAGTTTGCTTGCAATTTAAATATTTGCGTATATACCATTGAATTTTAGTATTATAATATATGTAATGTTTCTATAGCGTGTTTTGCAAGACTATTTTAAATAATAAATAATTAAATTATTAAACAATATTTTTCTTATTGAGGTGATGTTACAAAATTGAATATTTTTATATAACTATATATATCATCTAATTTTTTTTAATTGACGTGACCCTTGAATATGCATTAGAATTACTTGAATAATAATGACAATGAAAGTCGTAGATCCTTTTTAATTTAGTCGGTTGGTGATTGTAACCTTTTGTGATATCACCACCACAATTGCCATAGCACACAGTATGATTAACAAGTGTTTATTGTTCTATGCAAATAAAAATGACATCAAAGATATCGTTTGTTAAGCTTTGTCCCCACGACCCTAGCTATAATGAACTTATATTAATTCTTTATTATAATGTTATCTTCTTCTCTATACTCCAAGCCTAGATTTATTTTATTTGTTTTTATTTCATGAACATATGTAATTGAAGAAAGAAACGGTTATCCATTTTAAGTCGATCATTAATGAAGGTAGTAGCACTCTAGGGTTGTTATTAATACTTGTTGATTAAAAACAAAGAATAACTCTATTTCTATGTGGACATCGAATTTACATATGCGTATTTTTAAGATTATTATTAATTAAATATATTTTAATATCTATAAAAAATATAATATAATTAATTTATTAAGCATTCATTGTAATTTTATACGGGTGTCAATGTGGCATTTATTAAAGAAGGTACACGTAGTAGAACTGAAAAAGAAATTGTCTAAATTTTTTATATTTGTTGCTTGAGAAAGTCTTGGGAGCCAATATATTTAGGAGTCAATACACTTGATAATGATGGTAAATGAATAAGGAATGATGACTCATATATTATGTGAGTGATCACTTTTATTCTATTCGGATGTATGATAACGTTTTGCAATTTTGAATAATAATTTTTTTTAATTTTAGATGATAAATTAATTATTAGCTTCCTAATATTAATTCCATAGCGTTGTTGTTTAAACTAGTAATCGAACCAACATAAAGTTAGAAATTTTAAAATTTAAAATTTTAATCGAAGTTAAACTTGATATAATAAAATAATATATAATTTATAATTTCTTTTAGAAAAATTGATTTTTATTATTTTAAATCGATTAATTGTTATAAACAATCGAAATAATTTAACTGATTTAGTTTTTTTTTCTTTACCAATTTTTGTTTTTTGAATTAGCAACCGTTTTTTTATATACCGAATCTATCTGGTGATCGATTTCTGATTAATCTGAAGACTTAATATAGATGTCCAATTCTCAAAACGATGGATATCTATACTTATCCTTAATTTTTTTTAAAAAAAAATCTGTCTCTAGTTTTCTCTGATTATCTCTCAAAAAACTAAACACTTCATTCTAAAACTGTTTGGAAAAAGAAAAAAGAAAAAACCTGTGGGACTTTAATGATGGTTTATGTTTTGTTCATGGTTTTGTCTTTGTCACACTTATACACTATAATTATTTAATTTGCAAGGGATAAGGGTAGTTAAATCAACTGTCTAAAGAGATAGAAAGTAGATTCATCATCCAAGCATTGCAAGTAGTAATAAAGCCTATTCTCTCCCACTTTGTGGGGTAGAGTGTAGACATTGTTGTAGTCTTAGTCTTACACGTCATTGTGCGTTGGTGAAGATTCTTTAATTTCTTTTTTATATGACAATTTCCTTCCAAATTCTTCGTATATTTTGATACTGCTTAGTTTCTTTAGGATTATGTTATATACACATTAAAATCAATCACCAATCACCAATATATAATATGTATATATATTTTATATTTTAATAATATTATATATAATGGCTAATTTTAATAATTAATTTTAATATACAAATAAACTAATTCTTTTCTCTATAATAATTTACATTGTTAAACATTATTCACTTGGCTACAGAAATTAGGGATGAAGAAACATTTTAAGTATTCCACTATTTCTACCCATAGGCACAGTGACTTGTTAATTTCTTTTATTATTTTTTTATTTCTAATAGACTTTTTAAAGAAGTCACATATTTGGTGATTTGGCGACGATTATGTAAGTGGTTATGAAAATCGCCGCGAAACATTTTTCGACACACGCATACGCGATAGTTGACAAAACTACTGCTAAAAACCGTCGCTATATATGACACATGAACCACCACTATTTGTAGGAAATATTGTAGTGGGAATAATGGTGGTTTTTTCCATACCTCTTCTAATACTAGGATATCGAATACTCATTTTACGTATTCCAATTAATTATTGACATGTGTAATAATCACTAATTACAATAACCAAATTAATTTTTTATTTTATAAAAATAAAAATTTATGTATTTATTACCACAAATAGTATACTTCATACAACATATGTATTAGGTTACTATATATATTTAACTCTTGTTAAATTAAAAAAATGAAAATTAGAACATCGTTGCTTGTGACAAAAAAAGTCATTTTCTATTCTCTATTTTCTTTGACAATAAGTGAAATTTGCAAGTTTTTCTTTTTTACATTAATTAGATTTTTGGTCATATTTAATTCAATGATTGTGATATTACAAAATTGATCATGTTCATTGAGGAGAGGAAGAAATATAATCAGACTAATTGTATTGGAGTGAATAATTTTATTCAAAAACAAAAAAATGGAAAACAACGCCAAGAACCCCAAATTAGAACCTGCAAATTGTAATGAGTCTCTAATCAATACTCTTTCAGCGGAGCCTTTTACCATCTAAAAGTCACCGTCAAGAAACCCTCCTCCTCTTCCTCCTCCTCCTTCTTCTAGCAATGTTTCTTCCTTCTCGACCTCCTTCGTCTTCTCCATCTTGCCGCAGATCCCGACGAGTCCCAGCTTTGGCCTCGCCTATGTTTTCTGTAACACAACCTCCCCTCTTAGCGCACTTATCAGCCAGTACTTCGATCTCTTCACCAACGCCACCTCACCTTCCATGTTCTCTTTCCTCGCCATCGAATTTGACACCGGCCAGAACCCTAAGTTCGGCGACCCCGATGACAACCACATCAACATCGACCTCAACAAAATCGTCTCCAAGAAAAGGATAAAAACAAATTAAACATATCAATCCATAAGGGCCGATGATTATCAACAGATTAAGTGGAGTTGTTACTTGAAATTGATTGGAAGAGATTTAGGATTCTATGTTCTTCTCCCTTCCCAGCACCAAGAACAAGCATGCTCAATTTTTTTTCCTTTTTTTATATGTATGTATCAAGTATTTTAGATGTTTTAATACATAATTTTTATTTTTACAAAATAAAAAATTAATTTATTGATTATGACATGTTAATAATTAATTGGAACAAGTAAAATGGGTATTCATACCCTTAAATTAAAAGGGTATGGGAGAAACCACCTTAAGGTAAATGTTTAGGGTTTTGGAAGTAATGCTAGAGTTTGATATTTAGAGTTTTTTTTTTACTGGAAATTGAGAATTTCGTTCAACTGAAGGCATTAAATCTAACCATGCCAGGTTTTGAACACTAAAAGGAGCCTCTTCCATCTATATCACATATGGATTGGTAAGGGCAATTTGTGCTAATTCATGGGCAGTTTTATTCTGTGTCCTCTTTACATGACTAAACGCACAACTTCTAAAAGTACTAATTAATGAGAGGGTATCAAGGATGAAAGATCCAAAGCAAGTCTCATTTGGATTTTCTTGTTTGAGAGCTTTCACCATATTGAGGATATTACTCTCCAAAACTATGTTTGTGAAGCAGCATTCCTTAGCAAAATTAACACCTAAGTAAGCTGCATAGGCCTCAGCTTCATGGGCTTCAAGAGAGTAAGGGATGACCCATGTTGCTGCTGCTAGTATTTGACCCAAGTTGTTCCTTGCAATCACTGTAATGCCACAATTACTGTTGTTAGGTGCAGCGGCGTCAACATTTAATTTGATCAGGTCATTGTGCGGAGCTTCTCAAGTTTGCCTCATTGGGTTAGGTGGATTTGCATTCAATTTTCTCCCCTCATCAGCAGTTTGAATTGTCCAAAATTCATCAAAGCCCTTAATGGCTTTCTCAATTTCTTCTTCTAATGACGTTGTCTTCATGAACTCCTTGTCTTTTGCCCCGTCCGTTTTCAATGAGAAGGGGGATGCAAACCAGAGAAGTTTGGCGTAGAAGCAATCCTTGAAGATATGACTCTCTGATTCTTCCTCATTTTGGAATCTATTGCAGATTGGTGATCATTGTGCTCCTCTTCTCCAAAGATTCTTTTTCATCGGTAGGAATTTGTTGAGAAGGCGCCACAGAAAATTTGATGCCCTCATTGGAGCCTTTATCTTCAATACTCTTTTCTAGGTACATTCCTCAATTGTATCTCTATGTGTGGTAGTTGATTGATTTTGGCTCTATTCCTTTATTGCATGGTAGGCTAGCTTACTCTGAACACTCCATCTCTTGCTTTCTTCCAAATAAAACAGTCTAGTTGTTCTGATTTGGGGATTAGTATTTTTGTGATCTGCTCAGCCTCAAAAGGTAGAAATAGTTAAGAGATTAGCTCGTTTTTCCATTCCCTTCGTTCATCATCTATTAGCTCTGAAACTGTTGTTGGTGATTCCATGTCAATTGGGTTGCTCCACACTCTGGAACCGTTTTGCCTCGGCAGTCAGGGGTCTTTCCTAATGTTGATCTCCTTCCCATTTCCTATCCTCTAGTAACCCCCATCTCCTATTATGTCCTTAGATTGCCAGATGCTTCTCTAGGTATAACTTGGGGAGTAGCCAATATCCGATTGCAAGAATTTCTTCCTTCTATAGTATTTGTTGCTGATTACTCTTGCTGCCAGGGAATTATGATTTTTTTTTATCAATCTCAATCCTTGCTTCACCAGTAGTGTTGAAGTAAACGCCTCTATGTCTCTGATACCTAGGCCTCCTCTCTGTTTTGGTTGGTAAATCTTGTCCCAACTCACCCAATAAATCTTCCTCACCGTTCCTCGATCCCCAATAAAACTTGCTGATCATGGAATCAATATGCTGACTAGGGCTGCACATAGATTGGATCACATCCGCAAATCCGCGGTAAATATCCGCATCTGATCCGAAAATTGCGGATATTATCCGATCCACAGAGCCATCGGATCGGATTGGATCTGATCCACACAATCAAAGGATCGGATCGCGGATTTTCAATAGGTATCCGTATATCCAATTCGCAGATCCGCGGATCCGCAAAATTAAATAAATAAATAATATATATAACATTTAGTAATTGTGAAACCCTAACATCATAGTAGCAGCCTCCACACACCCCACAAACCCTAGTCCTCCCTTCATTCCTTTCACAGTTTAACGCAGTCACACACCACCATTCCACCATCTGTGCGCTACGTTACCATCGTGCACCACTACCACCGTCCACCAACCTTCATCATCAAAGTGATCCCTCTTTTTCCTCTCTTCCTCTGCTTTGTCTCTGCTCCTGGTGTCGCTGTTGGGTCTTGCCGGTTGATATCTAGCCGTCGCCGTCCATGCATTGTCGTAATCCTCGCGTCGCCACTGGTTCCTATGTGGCTCTGTACATGGTTTTCCTTCCTCTGTTCATCTCTGGGCTGTGGGTTTGTTCTGCCCTCCTCCTAGCCTCTGTTCCTCGGTTCTGTTCTGCTTCTGAGTTGTGCTGCTGGCTTCACTTTTGCTTCTTCTTCTGGTCGCAGTATAGCCTATGGCCGCCTTGTCATCATTGCCTCCCTGTAAGCCCCTGTTCTTCACATCTTTTATTATTAATAATTTAATTTTTTTATTTTTCTAATTTCTGAATCTGATGATATATTCGGACAAGTTTATGGTGAGATTTTTAACATTGTTATTTTTCTGGTTTCTGAACTTTTTGGCATATATTTTTTCTGGTTTTTTATTGTTCTTATTCGAACAAAAT
>JASCZI010211458.1:142732-167728 GCA_036250425.1 Stylosanthes scabra | reverse complement strand
TATTTTGGTGATATTCTTTTCTTATAATTTAAGTTTCTGAATTCTTATGATAAATTTTGGTCTTTGGATTCTTAATTTTAATGTAGGGTTGAGATTGCTGGAGGTTGAAATGGTCGGATTTACTCCACAAAGTGGCTCTGAAAAGCACTCCCCTGTTCTAATTTGTTGAAAATGTTTGTTGCCTTTGGATTTTAATTTTAATTTGTTGAAAAGCACTCTCTATTTATTTATGCTTGTATTTTAATATGTTGTATTGTGAGAATTTTGAATTTGTTGTGAGGCTTGAATTGAGAAAAACATATTGGAAGTCAGGGCTCATGGTTCTTTTTAATTAAAAAATATTTTTTTTTTGCAATTTTCCCATATTATGCGGGTATATCCGCAATCCGATCCGCAGTCGGATCGGATCGGATCCAAAGGCCAAAAATGTGGATATCATATTCGATCCGATCCGATAAAGAATGTGCGGATCGGATCGAAAAATCGGCCATATCTGATCCGATCCGATTCGTATGCAGCCCTAATGCTACATAAAGTGGTTGGGAGTTTGAAGTAACCCATTATATAGGTGGGGATTGCTTGGGCCACAGATTTGATTATGGAATCTTTCTCGCCGTTCCAGCCTTTGATAACGTCTTCTCTTTCTAGCCTTTCAATTTCTTCCAAATGCACTCCTGCACAAACTCGAAAACCAATTTCTTAGACTTCCCCACACATGTAGGTAGCCTAAGGTACTTAGAATGTCTTTTTACAGCCTTAAATCCCAATCTATCTTGGATAGTCATCTGTCTGTTAGGTAAAACGTTTCGGCTAAAAGACAATTCAGATTTCTCAAGGTAAAACGTTTCGGCTAAAAGACAATTTTGACCCGTTTGGTACGAAATGAGAGCTTCTTTCACAGCTTGAATGAAATGATTTGTTGCTCTAGTGAATAAGATGCTATCGTCTATGAAGTATAGGTGATTTATTATGGGTTGCTTCTAGCTATTCTAATCACATGAATTCTTCCATTGTCCTGAGCTTTCATTAATGTACCTGAGAAAACTTCAGCACAAAGTATGAAGTGATTTATAATTAGACATTAGAGTTTGAAGATTAAAGTTAGGATTTTGTAATTACATTTTACTATTGATTTACTATAAAAATTTAATGATAGAAGTAAAATTGAAATCGATTGAAAATATTAGAGAAAAATCGAACAAATTAGACGTTAAGAATATTTTTAAAATTTTTCGAGAATATAAGCTTTATTAATTTATCTTACTATTAAAAAATGCATTCAATCCAATTACTTCTTTTCATTTCTTAAAAGTTATAAAAATTGTTTTAGTTATATTAATATTAAAAAGAGTTTAATTTTGATGCACTGACACTGTACAAAGTTTTACACAGTCATTCAATCATATTCATGTATTTATATGACTTTAGAAGTAATTGATTTAAAAATTAATTGCTTTAGATAATGTGGCAACACCTGACTGGATACATGTGTAAAATTTTTTTACACTAATGGTGCATGGGAATTAAATTCTTAAAAATACCCTAATTAATCTTACATAATTTACTTATAAGTTCAAAAAATGGATGAATTTTAGCCATTACTTATTTCTATATCATCATCATTAATAGCATCATGCGATTGCGTGAAAATTCGTAAGGGAGTGAGACGGAAAAAAAATCACTTTCCCATCCCTTACCGAAAGTGATAATTTTCGTGGAATTGCAATAAAGAAGGCCTTCGTATATACAAAGACAAGAAACGATGATCGATCACATAATTTCAATTGTTATCCATTTTCTTAGCTTTATATCTACAATTATCTACTTTTCAATCTGATATCCCTTGCATCAAACGTCATCAAGAATCCTTTAAACTTTAATTTTCATGTGCATCCGTTATAAAATAATTTTATACAAATAATTAATTATATATTATACAATAATTTTAAGTGTATACTATTTTATTCAATCAAATGATTTATTCTATTTAATATAGAAAATTATTTTAATATTAAATAAAAATTTATTTCGGTATTATTTTTTTATAAAATAATGCTACGGAACTAATGTTTGGGAGTCATTAGGGAGTCAATAATTAATTAAGTTATAATCTAAAATTTATATAAGTTATCATCCGTAATTTACATATAGTATGGGTTGACTTCTTATTGACCACAATGTGTTGGCTCCCTAATTTTTTTTATATTATTTGATAATAAAATAATTTTTTATTTATCATATAAATAAATGATTTGATTTAACTTAGTTGGTCAAAATAGGTGTATAAATAATATTACTATATTATATATGAATCATTCTATGAAAAAAAGCTTTTAACATGTATAAAAAAAAATTTGGTGACCTTTTACATGTATAAAAAGCTTTTTTTACATGTATAAAATGAAGCTAAGAAAGATATTACTTCCACTTTAAAAATTAATAAAAATAAAAAATACTTTTAACATTCAACTAGGGGTGTGCATGAAATTGGGTGAAGTCGGGTCTCCCCTAACTCAGGTCCGGCCCGAGAAATACCTTGGGTCTATTATTTAGACCCAGATCCAGCCTTAGACCCGATGAAATCTTGCTATCTTTGGGTCGGGTGAAATCGGGTAAAAATCGGGTGAAAATCGGGTCTTGAACCATCAAAATCCCAAAAAAAAAATTAACATTAATCACATGTTAACATTCATAATATTTCAATCTCATGCAAATAGAACACAATAAAGTTACATGCAAATAATCCTTAAATCTAATCTAAATTCCTAACAAATACAATTTTTAAATAACATGGAAATAAATAGCACAATTCAAAACATAAAATAGAAAGATAAAATCTAAAAACATAATATAAGATAATAAAAGATAGTTAAATTGGGCATTGAAATTGGACTCAAATAAAAAATAGTAACATATAAACATAATAAAAGTTTGTCCCAAAAAAAAAAATAATACAAGAAGTCAAATTTCACCTTTCAATAGTGAACAAAGTCTCAATTTCTTATATAATTTTATTATATTTCACATATTTTATTAAATTATACATACTACCGGGCCGGGCTCGAGTGACCCGAGACTTGGCCCGGACCCGATTTCATAGCATCACCGGTTTGATTTCATTTTCTTTGGGCCGAAGCCGTGCCAATATGAAATCGGGCCAAAATGGCCCAAATTTCATCGGACCCGGGCCAGGTCTTTGGGCCGGACCGGGCCATGCACAGCCCTACGTTCAACCACTCATAAAAAAAATATATTATTCTCTTCATATTTTTTCTCTCTACCATATCATATACCGTTATATATTACCAAAATATATATTTTATAAAATATTTTATACAATTGATGATTACATCAAAATTAACTAGAAATATAATTATTGAGGAGTGACGCTAACCCCTTTCCAGCAACTACTGTTTTGAGATATTTTAATTATTTAGGGATGGTTTTGTTTTTCATCTAATATAAATTATATATAATTGTTTAACAAAATTTGTAGGACTAAAATATCCGACATTAAAAATTATCAGTGTGTGACAAAATTTAAGAGTAATTCTAGCATATAGTGACTGATTTGATTGATTACTCTGAATTTAATTAAATAATCTTATAAAAAATTGTATACTATTAATACATAAAAACTAATTAAAAATATAATTATTATTGAGAGTCACACTAACCCTTTCCAGCAAATAAAAGTTAGAGAAAAGAATCATCATATATATGCGTCGTGTGTGGTTGTTGAAGCTGATTCCATTAATTAGGTGTATGTGTGGGTAAGTGTAACGAACAATGAATTCGCCAAATTAAAGCTAAGTGGGTGTGTGACACATAAAAACTTTGGGATAACATTCAGATTTAGGGAAGAATATGACGATATGTGTATATGTTCAAATTAAAATATGATTGAGCTGCTTTTTGTTAAACCTTTTTGTTTTGTATTATTTTAGAATGAAGTTAGGTTTAATTTGAGCTAACTAGCCTATCTAGCTAGAAGGTGTTTCAGCATTTCTGTTATTATAATATTATTATTGTCTTGGATTCGTTGTCACGTAAAATTATATAATAATAATGTATTAATGTGTGTTTATGACGTATTTTGATAGTGTCTTCAAAGGAGAAAATATCTCTTATTAGAAAACTATAGACTTAGAATTATAATAATGTTACATAGTTACGTATATTGGGATTTCAAAGACATAACTGCTCTGTGTCAAGTGTCAACGCTATTTTACCGCAAATATTTACATTATTGCCTTTGACAATTATTATTATCATTATTTAATGTGTTCGTGTTAAATTGATGTATAAATCTACCTTAATTTAATTTAGATGAACCCAATAAACTCTTTTAACATTTGGTTTGGAGAAGAGCCTTTGTTTAAATTAATGTTTGGTAAAAAGAGGACAGAGGTTAATTAAGTTTGTAGAACTATCAAAAAAAAAAAAAAGGGTAAGGTTTGTAATATATGGAAGGGAGTTATGTGGTACTTCATTAATATGGGCTTATTTACTCAACTGCATTTGTTTCTAAAACTAATTCCCAGAATGCTTCTGTTTAAAATTATTGACGTAGCTGCCCCCGTTCTGCCACAGTAGCAGTTGATTTTTTTTGTCGCAGCTGACTAGAACGCGCTAAAGCGTTGGGGGCCATCCACGTGGAGGCGTGGAAACGGGAAATGCCTTCAATGCCAAAGGCGCCAACACCAAAAACGAATTTCTACAGAAATTCATTTAGCAAAAGGCGCCCATCCTATGTGGCACGCAGCTAGCTTCTTTGTTTTCTTCTATTTGATAATGATTCCTATTTTAAATATACTTGAAATCAATTTTGAGATTCATAATAAATAAATAAGAAGGCAGAACCTCTGTAACAATCAAAATATGATATGTTCAAAATTAAAAAGGATTAATAAAAACATAAAGTACTCTATAATGAAATTCATAAAGTACTCTATAATGAAATTCTATATTATTAGTATAATTATAATATTAATTTGTATTCTAGTATATATAATTTCTATTTAACGTACATGTATCTAATATAATAAAAATACATTACAAGAATCCGCACATACAAAAAAATATAATAGTGATGCCATTTTTTTCTTTATTAAATTTCATTAATAAATAACAAAATAACAAATAATAAATTATAATGATATAAAATAAAAATGGTTAATATACAATTTAATATATTTGAGTAAATTATATATTATAATAAATATTTATATTCATTACTACAAAATATTTACATAAATACATATAAGTAGCAACCATTAATATATTTAATTAAATTTATGCCCATTACCGTAGTTTTGTTTTTATTAATACTTTTTAATTTTGAACGTGTCATGTTTTGGTTGTTACAGAAGTTCTGCCTTTTTGTTTATTTACTATGAATATCAAAATTGGTTTCAAGTTTACTTAAAATAGGTACCATTATCGAATGGAAGAAAACAAAGAAGCTAGCTGCATGCCACATAGGATGGGCGCCTTTACGCTAGGTGTAATCTACTTGAGAGGCGCGCCAAATGTATTTCTGTACAATTGCGTTTTTTGTGTTGGCGCCTTTGGCACTGAAGGCGCTTCCCGGCCTGTACGTGGATGGTGCCCAAGGCTTTAGCGCCTCCTAGTCAGCTGCGATAAAAAAAAAAAAAGTCCGCTGCCACCGTGGCGAAACGGGGGTAGGTGCGTCAATAGTTTCAAAACATGAGCATTCTGGAAATTAGTTTTGGAAATAAGAGCAGTTGAGTAGATAAGCCCATTAATAAGTATATATCATAATCTTAACATAGTGTTATTAATTACCTAAACATACTACTTATTTGGATGCACTAAATGTAAGGTAGTGAAAAGTATTTACAAAGATAATCCTTAAGTTAATAAATATTTAGGTTAAGATTATGCAATGTGTACACCAAAATCAGCAACCAATATATAATACATATTGAAATATAAAATATATATAAAAAATGAGTTAAATTATAAATGTATTTTGTATTTCAATATATATTGTACGTTGATGACTGATTTTAATGTGTAAATAAAATTGTTGTTCAGGTTAATATATAAAAATTTATAAAGATTATAACGTACCTTTATATAATCTTTGATTGATAGGATTTGAATAGCAATCTCGACTCGCATCTAAACCCTAGATACTTTATCCCCTACCATGTCCGATAGTCATTACGTTGTGTGGTCAAGTGATCATCAGAAATAGTGTCAAACATGATTAGTTGATATAATAACTGATTATGTTTGATGAATACCTTACATTTCGAGTAGATGTGATATATATTTTTTTGTGCGATGATTTTTCTATATCATGATTTTGTAATTCTCGTTGGTTGCATTATCAACATGTATTTCATGTTGATGGACTGTAATTTATATGTCATTACTCCACTACAAGAAATGCGCTAGTTACCGTCAGATTTTCTGTCGGATTATATTCCACAGTGCTTTCGTCAGAGTTTCCGTCGGATCTTGTGGCGGACTCAACTAAAAGAATTTTTGACGAAGTTATTTCCATCGAAAAAGAGAATTCGACGAAAATGTCGACGGAAATAAAAGGCGGGAAATATTTTTAATGTGGCGCCACTTTTTCCGTCGGAGTTGTAGACGGAAAATCCGACGGAAACCTAGATGGACAAAACGCGCCGTTTAGTTAAGTGACGAATCCTTGATCGTCGGATGGTTCTGCAGCTGGTTTAGATTCTACGACCGCACCACCTTTGCCACCTCGGCCACCGCCACGGCACCCCATCTGGAGGGCGACGACGACGACAATGACTATGAGGATGCTTAGCTAGGCTAGTATTTATTTAGGTTTCTTGTTTTTTCATTATTATGACGACTACATTTGTTTTATATTTTGAATTTGTATTTTGATTTCTTTGATATTTGATTTAATTCTGCATTTGAATTTGCTTCTGATTTGATTTATGCTATTTGTTGTTTGGATTGTCTGAATTAGGTGTGTTATTTTGGAAGAGTATGTGTATATTTGAGCTGGACATTTTGAAAATCCTGTGTCCATTTCCGTCGGATTTACCGTCGGATTATCCATCATTCACTGTTCATGTTACCGTCGGATTCTCCATTACTCGTTACAAACTTTTGCGTCAGAGTTTACGGCAGATCATTTTGCGTCGGATTTCTGTCCGACGGAAAAGGGGAAGATCAACTCGTTAATTTTTTAATGATTTACGTCGGAAGGATCCGACGGAAATTTGCGTCGGACATCCAAAATCCGACGGAAACACATTTGCGTCGAGCTGTTTATCGTCGGTTATGTTTCCGACTGAAAATCCGACCAAAAACATCCAGCCATCGAATTTTCATTTATAATCTGACGGTAAGTCTGACGATAACAAACGAATTTTTTATAGTGCTCATCTCTTTCGTTGTAAGAGATCTTGAACTTAAACCTTGTATGTCTTCTTAGGTCGAATAACTCAAACCTTAGACATAACTCATTTCAATTGTTAAAGCTTAGTAAAATTATTTGGTTTATGGTCCAATTGGGTCCAAATGAAATCGAATCAAATTTAACACAAATCAACTGGGTTAAACCAAGTCACAAATACCCCTAATTTTATTTATACTTGTTGCAAATTATACCAACGATCATTAAAATGGCCAAATTCTTTGGACTAACCCATTTAACCGTTTAATAGATAGACTTTTGGCATCAAATTTGTATCGTTGAACCTATTTAACCCTAAACTAAATTCACCCATTTAACAACCCTATTTATACCGCTATTCGTCATACTTAATCCTTACCCGATGCAACGATCTAGTTTGATTCATACACGTGCTTGATAATAAATTGCTAAACCCTTCATAATTTATAAAAAAAAAAAATGATTTTCTTAGAAAATCATTGTATCTTACCATACTTTATATGAAAATTATAAATTATTGCACCATGCAACTATTTACCTGAATATAAACCCGACACAAATGTAACCGCAAATTTGGATAATATCAGCTTCCAAATATTTATTTCAATTTATTTATTATAAAGCATTGACACACACATGACATGAGTCACAATATATGTGGCAGCATTTATTGCCATAGCGTGGGGGCGGCTTCAGTCAGCCTTATTATTTAGGCATGCTTGACCGAAATGTCCACGTTCTCTGCACAATTATCACTAATCACTATCAACTCTTCTTAATCCTGATTAATAATTAATTAATTAATTAAATATAGGGCTGCTGAGCAACTACATACACCAAGAAAATACCTCTTTTCTTGGGTCTCAATCAACATTCTCACATAGACACATGTGCCTTTTTTTTTCTCTCAATAGTTATGCATGCCATAAGCAGTGACGAAATTTCATAATAATTATGTAACCAAATTAAACTAACTAACCATTGATATTTTTTTTGTCTTTAACATTCAAATTAAGTTGCTCCGCCCTCAAATTAATATTTTTTTATTCTTAAAAAAAAACTTGATTTTTCTTCCATGATGATGACATTTGGTTTCTAGGAAAGAAAAATACATATATGTATTCAACATTTTTCTTTTAAAATCAGACACATGCAAAATCGCAGATAATTTTTAATTTTTTTATCTAATAATTTAAATTTATAGAATAAATACTTTCATAACATAATATAAATTTATGCGCATAGGAGTTTTTATATTATCAAAATCTTTATAATTCAATCCTTATTATTATTATTATTATTATTAAAACAAGTTTAATATAAGATAAAAAATAAATTTATACACATTTAATGCAGGACAAAAATTGTGCCTAAATATTTTTCCTTTTGATTTTCAATATTTTTTTAAAGAAAAAGAGGAAATAACATGTAAAAATATAAAACAAAATTTTATTACTTTTACTATTTCTTCAAAGAAAATTAAAAATAAAAAATATTTTTAAAAAATAAAAACACAAACTCAATTTTCGTTTTCAAATGTTCTCCCCACAACTAAGACTTGAACTTGACCTTGAAACTTCCTAAAGGAAAACAAGTTGTTCCACTCAAAAAGGTATGTGACTAAAATAGGTATGTTTGAACAAATAAAGAATATATATAAATATGTTTAATTTAAGTAGTGGAAATTAAAAAAGAATTAATCTGAAATATTGCGCAAACTTCATCCACATATATATACAGCAAATGAAGGCTGTCATTTTGCAATTGAGCCAGGAAAAAAGTGCTGGAGACATGGTTCTAGTTCAACTGATAATAATTTTATAAAAAGCAAAAATATTGTTTATTTAATTAATATTTTTAATTAAAAGGGTTATCATCTACTTATCTACATATACAATGTGATAAACCACCAACCAATCATTTAACAAAGGGACACACACTACCAAATAGCTGTTACAGTTGGAATTTGGTATATTTGTCATTCACTTTATCATCGTCATTCATTCATATTTTTTATTAACAAAAAATTAAAACTATAAAAAATTAAAAAAAAATTTGAATGTTGACTTAAATTATCTATGAATGAAAGAAAATAATTTTATATCCATAAAAAAATTTATTTATTAAAATTATTCAAATAACATTAATTGAAAATGTTAATTATCACGTTAATTATTGATGTTTATGTAATTTTAATAAATATAGCTCATCTTTCATAGATAAAAAGAATTTTTTATTTTTGGATAATTTTGCCCATAGTTTTAATCTTTTTCCATTTTTATTATCTTGAATTCAACTTGAATAATTTATACAGTGTGATTTCTTTGAGCTTTTTATTATTATTATTATTATTATTATTATTATTATTATTATTATTATTTCACGAGAAAATTAAAGTCTTAAAAAAGGCAAGTTACTAATTTAATATATTTGGTCTCTAATATTACCTAAATATACCATTGAGAATTATTTGATGTAATTGTTCTGTTTATAAAATTATATGAAATTCGTAGACAAAAACCCTTACATCCTTTCACAGTTTTTGCTAATTGTCTTCCAGCATCACATTCCTATATAATAAAGGTACAAGTAGTATATTCTACCAGCAGAAAAAATGTATCTATCAATTCTCTATTTTCCATAAAATATTGTTGTTGATGTAGTTATTTAATGTAATAACCAATGTTCTGAAAATTAAATTGGACCGGTCATTTTAATCGGTTTAATAAAAAATTCAATCCGATTTTTAGCATATAAAAATGGCTTTTATAATTTTTTAAAATAAATATACTATATTTTGATTAATTTTATAATTTTATATAAGCATGCAATATTTATAATTTTACATAAGTACGTAACATCCAAAATATTCAATAATAATATTAAAAAATTATTATTTTTTATATATTTATTTTAAATATTATTGACTAAATCTTCACTTATTATTTATTTATTTTATTCATTTTTATTTTATTACACTAAAATAATGCATGTATTCAATTTTTTAAAAGTGTACAATTAATTCTTAAAACGATTACTTACCCAATCATTTTAATTGTATATTTAATGTGATGTTATTATTGATTTTTATTATTTTAAAATTATTGTTTATTTAGCATTACTGTAACTAACATATATATATATATATATATATATAGTCATCTCATTCACACAATAAAATTTGTCAATTTATCTATTTTTGTGTATCAATGTAATGCAACTGATATACGTATAACTAACTTATTACCTTAATAGTCTCTTATATTATTCTACTTATTTAGGTGACATATATGTATAAATTTTTGTAAAATCTTATATTGTTCCTTCTGATGGATCAAGAAATAGAATAAACTTCCAAAAAAATAAAACAAAACATCCTACGAGGGTAAAAAAAAAATCCTTACAGATATTGTCTTTGTATGTATTCTAGTTTTTGACGCATTATTAAGTCATACGTATTTTTTTTAAGCATTTGGAACAGTTGATTATAGAAGACAATTAACAAGAACCGTGAAAGGGTGTAGTTTTTAAAAACCCTTACACTCTTCCACAGATTTCATACAATTTTACAAACAGTACAATTGTATCATATAATTTTTAATGGTGTATTTAGATAATATTAAAAACCAAATATATTAAATGAGTAACTTGCCCTAAAATAAAGTAACATGAAAAAGAGATTCTTTTAGTGTCTGATATGTGCTAGATTCTCAAAGAAAATATACGAAGGATGTATTTTTTTTAGATGGCAAAATACATACAATGGCTTTCTTTGATGTTTATCCAAATTACATCCAATTAATCCTTTTTTATTATAAAAGGTAAAAAACTACTTGGACTGATTCTTCATAACTTCTCATGACATTAAAATATTTTGGAAGTCAACAATCTCTAATATTAGGTGTTGACTTAGAAAATTTCTGGATAATGCATCATAGTTGAATCATGAATGTTGTAACAAACAACAATGCCTTTTTTTCAAGGCATAGTTTTTTCACTGAAACTATACATGTCTCAACTTTCGGGGTTCATGCATCCACAATTCCTTAACCATGTATGTTGTCTTCACAAATCACAAGGCAATCTAAGGAATTATTATATTTTCTAATCACTTTTATAAGTCAATAATACATATATAATTAATTATAATTATATTATATGTTTCATCTAATATGATTTATATGACCATTTATATATGAGCTATGCGAAATGTATGTTAAAATGAGTTACCAACTTAAAATACATAATAAAAAATATATATTTATACATTATAACTATTTTATGTCATTAATTTTAATTTACAAATAATATTTTTATTTATATATAACACAGGGGACTAGGGAGTAGCAGCGTGCCGCGAAAGAAAAAGTATGCTTGAGGGCAGTGGCGGAACTATTGGGGCCCTGAGGTGGCTATGGTCCCCCAATTTTTTAAAAAATAATTACTAGTTATGTTATTATTATTATTATTAATTAATTCTATATTAACATACCATAGCATAATAAAATTATATGTAAATAACTTAATAGATATAGAATAAATTTAGGTATACATATATTCATGTATTTTTCTATATATTTTTATATTTAATAAGTACACACGCCAATAAAAATATAATAAAGTTTAACACAGAAATAATAAATCTATTACATAAAATTTGAATTATAACAAAAAAATAAAAATTATTTCTTGGATAAATACATGGACATCTGTACGTATAATAACATGACTCGAGATATAATATATATCACAATATGTCAATAACAAATTGTATTTAGATCGATAACAATAATAAAAGAATAATAAATATATATTATGTATAACTTTGTTCATTGACTTCATCACTCCTAAGCTTTTTTTCTCCAAATAAATATAATAAAGTTATAATTTTGTTTCAGTAAAATTTTATTATTTTGTGTTTGCTATATATCTTTTATGTAGAAAATTTTATTAAAATAAAGTTTTGAAACAAGATGAAAGACAAATTTTTAGTAAATTATATGTTGTAAACATTGAAAAAGATTGTTTTAAAATTGGCTTCAAATTTTATAGTAATAGATAATTTTAATTTTATGAAACACCAACCGTCAAACAAAATTAAAGGTACTAAAATTGTAAATTATGTCGCTGAATATTAATTTTCATCTATAAAATTTATTTTTTAAATTTTTACATTATATTTTAGATTATTTTATCTTTAATTTTGGCCCCTCTTCTAAAATTTCCGGTTCCACCACTGCTGGAGCTTGAGGGTCTCGAGGACATTTTTACCAAATTGTCACATTTTAAAAAAATTATTTATCAAAATATCACTCTTCTAAAATATATTATTCAAGTGTCACTAACATAAAAGACGAATCCCTTTGACACCAAAATGCTATATTGTTTTATTAAGTTATGTGCTCATTATGACCAAAAAAAAAGTTATGTGCTCATCATTAATAAATATATAAATTTAAATGATATATATTATATAAACTAAGCATATATAATTATATCTATTTTTTATATAAAAAAATTGTCGTAGGCCCAGAATTATTGACCACCACACCTTTGCTAGAGTTTAGACTTTCTCTTCTCTAAACCTAGAGGACGCTGGCGGCGGTGGCCTTCTCCCTCTTCTCTCAACCTCTACATGTCTCTCCTTCTCCCATCTTCCAATCAATCACTCTCTTTCTCCTTCCATTTTCTTTTTCTTTTTTCCCCTTTTCAAAAAGGGTAGATCTTCTTCGAAAATTTGTGGTTTGAATAAACCCGGGTGAATAGGACGGCACGAAGCACCTGAAATGTGTAATGGAGCAGCAACAGCAAGTAGGTAGGAGGGACAAGAGTTTGAGCCCAAAAAAAAATGGACGCAGAGGCTAAGAGGTGATGTCAGGAGAGAACCCGCTGGAGGAGACGATGGTTTCAGGTGGAAAAGAGTGGTGGTGGAGAAGGCAAAGTGTTGAGGGAAACAGTGAGTTAGACGATGAAGTCGAAGGCGTAGAGCAAGCGTATCCGTGTGGAACCGCAAGTCAGCAGGACATGACCGATGAGATAAGGACACCAGGGTCGGCGACAACAAGAAGATGGTGCAGATCTCAGGTAGAATTAACACGAGGAGACGGTGGAAATTACATATTTGTAGGGTGAAAGAGTAAAGAGTGATAGGGAGAGAAGCCATGGTGGCTATAACGAGTTTATGTATGATGGGAGTAGAACCACGACACCGTTTTTGTTCTGCATATGCGTTCTCTACATCAAGCTCGGGTTCGAGTGCCTCTGTTTCTATATCGAGTCCGCATAACTGCGGGGAGGTGGATGATGAAGGAGTAGTCTGGGTGAACATCACACAACAGGGGCAGTATGATTGTCCGTGAAAGAGTACCAGTTGGTGATGCGAGTGTCAATTTTGTGGAAGGCGATAGCATAGGTGGTGACATTGGTATTGAACCAAAGGTGTGAGATGGAATTCAAATTTGAATAAGGTGGTGACATTGATTTGTGTTGAAGAAGGGGAATTTGCTGGTGCAAGTGTTGAAGAAGATTTGAGGCCAATCTTTTCATGAGTCATTATAAGAGAATAGGTGTATAGGTGTTGCTGATCTGTCCTAGTTCATCTATTGGGTGTTTGATCTTGTTCATGTTTTAAGTGTTTTTGTGTTTGTTCTTATCTTTAGGTGTTGTTTGATCATCTATAGTGTTTTGGGTGTCATTTAGGTGTATTTTAGGTGTTGTTTTATGTGTTTTATGTCTGCTTGCGTTGTAACCTCCCGTTAGAATCTAGTCTTTGAACAAACTATTGAAAAAAATATATAATTATTTATATATGTATAAAATAATGTATATAAAATTTTATATACACTATATCCTAAATCCAAAATAAAAATGAGCATATATATGCTTTCTTGTAAATAAAAGTGTCACATATAATAATATTATCTATGTTTTTTTAATGAGAGTAATTTATCTCAAAAGTCATAACCAACAATAACCGAAGAATAATGAGAATCCCATGTTACAAATAATAAATAATATTTTTTTTTTAAAAAAAAAAAGAGAATCCCATCCTCACCAATAAGAACATGAATACATGCTAAATTGATAAATCATCAGCAGCTTTATACATTCATACCATACACATATAAATATACACTGGGGAATTGGATACGGCAGCAAGAATCCAATAAACAGTATCATTTCTATATATTTAGAAAAAAAAATATTTTTTAATACACTCGTCTACCGAACAAAACAGAAAAAAATCATTGTATACACATTATTAATTGGAGAGAAAATAAATAAATACAAAAGTATATGACCCGTAAAGACAAAAAATACAGCATGTGATCACATGGTAACAATCTTTCGATTGCGCCATTGCCGCTTCATTTCAGAAATATTGTAATCACCTACTCTCTCATGACTTGATTCAGAGAAAAATAATAATAATAAAAAATAATGAACACTAAAAATTAAATTAATTAGCTACCAACCAAATGAACTATATATCTATTTGTATATGTTTTAAAAAAAATTGCTATCTAAGGGTTATTAGATTAACCTGCATATTTATTCATAATTCACATGTAAAAATTGAATTAGGTTACAATGGGATAATAATAATTTTTTTATGAGATAATCAATATCTAATTTGTAGTATACATGTAACATAATAATTGATCGCTAAAATAATTAAATATTTGACAGTATTATAATTAAAATTTTCATCAACATTCAACATGTATTTTCTTACTATCATTGAATTTTGGTTTTGTTATGTAAGGTAGCGTTTCAGTAGTAGCCCTGAAGTCTGAAATTCAGTATTGTGTTTGTTAAATGGAAATTGAAATTAAAATTTCAGTTTCAGTCTCTAAAATTTCAGTATTTTTGGTACCTCGAATTAGGAGGAACTAGGATTGAAACTTTAATAATATTTTTTACTCAAATATCATCACTCAATATTAAAATTTTCAATATTAACATATATCCCTCTTTTATTGACTTAATTCAATCTTTACATTGCGGTATCTGTCTCTTAATAAATTTTAAACCAAAACAATAATACACTTAATTTAGTCTCAATCTCCTAATTCCATCTATCAATCTTATTCTCTCATTCTCAATAATAATAATAACCCCGTATGTAAACATCCTTCGAAATGGTATAAGATATTGGTAATTCAGACGCGGTTGAATTCATATTAAGTTATTATTTTAAAATTGTCAGATTATATTTTAGTCAAACATATCAATTCATTTAAAGATGTTTAATAAAACAACTTTACATAAAATTAACTGTATTTGGATCACTGGGACACGTGGCAAAGATCCCGAACTAGTTTGTTGGTGCCATTAAAAGGAATCACTCTCATTCTCAATAATAAAAGAGCAATAATTTTCATAATTATTATCTCATGTAATATATTTTTATTACTTGTCAATGACAATTATTATTAATCTTCTGAGAGTATAAAAGTTTGCAGAGAAATTAGTAAAATAGTACTTAATGTTTTATATTGTTAATAAAAATATGAGTTAACTTAAAAAAAAATAACATGAAAGTTTATAGAATTGACAATAATAATCATAAAAAAATCAAATAATAAAAATATTCATAAAAGATTTAAAATTGTGACAAAAATATATAAATATTATATATTTAGCTAAGCGTTTACCATTACTAAAAATTACTTTTGGGCATTTTTGTCAATAATCTTTTATGAATATTTTTATCAAATTTAAAATTTTTCACATGTATTTTTTATTGTTTGAATTTTTTATAGTTATTTTTATCAAACTTAAAATATTTCATAATTTTATTTTTATAGATAAATTTAAAAATAATTTAAAAATAAGACATTTTAAATTATAATTATAAAATTATGACTTAATCCGACTATTAGAAACTAACACAATATTTCATTATTTAAGAAACGAAACAAGCTACCATTATGCCGCATCTCATATATCGTCCTTTTGCATTTTTTAGACCAAAGTTTCTATGTTAGATTAAGGGTAGTCTTACAAATGTATCCCATATATTTTACATTAGATCGAATAATACAAAGGTTTGTTGGCCCAATACATTTGAGTGTGACTGAGTATGCATTAACAAGGGGTGCAAAATCCAAATTCATCCAAATAAAATGTTCATCTAACTTAATTTAGTGTTTAGCTAAATCCCTCCCCATTGTATATGAAATAAACATAAATTAAAATAAAATATCATAGGAAAAGAAATACATTAATTAAAGAACTTAAAGAAATAACCATATAATTATATCATTTAACTTAATATATAATTTTATATATATAACCTTTATAATTATATATTTATAATATATAAAGTAATTTTTTTGCAATAATTAATAAAAAATTTGAATTAATTTAAACTGATTTTTATTAGAACTTAATTTTTATACATTGTCAGTATAAAAGTTTTTATATAAACAATTAATAGAATTTATCTTTGATACTAATATTTATTTCAATTTTATTTTGGATCTTATAAAATACCATATGAATATTTTGGGATCATGTAAGATTTAAAACTAAATATATATAAATTTGTTTCTCCTACCATTAGTCTTAATTTAATTTATATTTTATTTAATTAAAAGTTTAAACAAAAATAATTTTATATATAGCAATATCTTATTGATTTATTAAAGATAATGCGGTAAAATTGATTTTTTCATCGATCAATTTCAATATAAATATTAATTTTAAATTAATTTATTTTCTAAAATTATTAAAACTGATATTATAACTGAACCCACTTAGAATTACTCTAATCATCTGGTAACTTTAACAAAAATCACTAATTCTCTAACCCATGAATAAATGAATTTAATTTTCATACACCGTCTGTGTAAAAAAATTTTACACATATATTCAATTAAGTGTTATCACATCATCAAAAGTAATTAGTTTTTAAATCCATTACTTTTAAAAGTCATATAAATACATGAATCTGATTGAATGACTTTGTAAAACTCTTTACGCCCGCATCAAAATTAAATTCTCAATAAATAGTATAGTTAGTTGTAGTGTAATTTAAGCTTAGGTATTGCCGTTGAGTTAGAGAGATAGAGTTTGGGGAGTCGTCTATAATATGAAGGAAGGAATAGAAAGGTGTGCGTGTAAAGTCCCAAGCATTTGGCATCACTTAAAACAGAGTACACAAGTTCGGTCAATTTTGCTGCACCTTGGCCTGCACCTTCCTCCCTCCATCTTCTTTTTATTCTCTCTCTCTCTCTCATATAATCTTTATTCCTTCTTATTATAAACCTTCTCTAGTTCCACCTCGTTTTCCTCCTGAATATTCACACCTTTGTAGATACCACACAACAAGGAAACGAAACGAACACAACACAACCATATTTATCTATTATCAAACACACGACAATAATCCAGAATTATTGGAGACCAAATTGAAGATGGGGTTTTTCTCAAAGGAAGAGAAATCAAAGAGGGTGTTGAGGGGAGTTAAGACGGTGTTCTTCTTGATCACCATGGTTATGTCTCTTCTTCTCTTCTCTGCCCCGATTCTACTTGTCATAGCTGATGCACTTATTCCTTCTGCCCTGCTTTCAACACTATCCTCCTCCTCCTCTTCTTCTTCTTCTTCTTCTTCTTCTTCTTCTTCTGCTTCTTCTTCTTCTTCTTCTCCCCTTTCCATGGAAACACTCTCTTCCCATTTCCGCAACTACGATTTCAGATACTCACTCCTTGACATACCCCTCGTCTCCATCATAAGATCCTTCATCATCTTCTGTAAGTATTATTATCATAGCAAGCTACGATTTTGATGTGGTTTTTCAAGACCCATTTGGACTAAAGTCAAAAGGGGTGCCTTAGTTTTTGCATACTCCAATCCTTTTTCTTTCTTCTTCTTATATTAAAAAAAAAAATGTCCAATTACACAAACAAGCACAAGTATGATTTTTGAAATTTTGATTTATTTGGTTAATATAATATTGTTTGGTGTATGTTATGTTATGTAGGTGTATATAGTCTGTGTGATGGGCCAAGGCTATCAAGGGGACCATATTTGGGGATAACAACGATGTGCTGCATGGTGTCGCTGATGTTTGTGTCGTTGAAAGCGGTTTACATGTTGGGAATGGTTGACGAGAGTAGTGGGTATGTTAGAGCCTCTGAAATCGCGCTGTTCGTGTGTTCTTCTGCGTTGGCTGTGGGCCATGTTGTCGTTGCATACCGAACTAGTTGCAGAGAAAGGAGGAAGCTTTTGCTCTACAAGATTGACATTGAAGCTGTAAGTCTCTCTTCTCTTCTCCCCCTTCTCCATTATCAGAATGTTAATTAATTGTAATTACATACTAAGATGCACAAATTAATTTTGTGATTTTCACTGTTAAGTTTGTGATTCATCTCATTTGTATTGTATATTTGTATAGTTTAATTTTGATTCACTCCCTTAAAAAAATTTGATTCAGAGTTTAATATGTATTATTTTGTCATTCAATTAAAACCCTCGAATGTGATTTTTAAAGTAGTTGAGTAGTTTTTTTTTTTTTTTTACTTGGGAGTGATTTAAATAATTTTTTTTCTAATTTATGCATAATTGAACACAAATGTAAATGTTTTCTACATGTTAAAAGTAAATTCTTGTATAATATATAATATAACTTTGTCAAAGGGTATTTTGATAATTTAATTATCTTTTTAATCAAAGATGCATTTAGTTTGTGTGTTTATTTTTAGTGTTTTTTAATTTTTTCAACGCTCTAAAGATAAAATAAAATTTAAAAATACTAAAAGTAGAAACGGAAGGTGAAAAGTGAAAATTCAGAATTTCTAGTTTCTATTTTTTTTTTTTTTTGGGTAATGGTAACTAACTATTTTGGTGACGTGGATTAATCGATGGTGTGGAAAATAAGAAGGGAATCTTAGTTGGTTAGTGGGGTCCCTACATTGAAAGTACCGTTGAAAAATGAAGATAAACGGAAATTTCAGTTTTGGAGTGCCTCCAATTAATTACTTCAATTAAATTCCTTGCATATTAGTACATAGTATGGGTGAACTTCGTCCCCTTCTGGAAGGTCAAACTTTTTGTATTATTAATTTATTATTATTATAGATTTTTTATTTTGTTTGAAAAATAAATATTATTGTTGAACGAAAAATTCAAATTGGCCATTGCAACACATCAGTTTTGTTGACTTTTCAAGACAGCCAAGTTGAGTTGGTTTGAAATTTGGGCATGGGGCCATGCTTATTAGTAATTAGGTCATATATGAATTAAAAAATTTTTGTATCTAATTTATATTTTGAGAGACAATATTTTATATTATAATTTTTAGTTCTAAATGCATTGTTGTGTTTCCCTAATTGTGCATGTGTTTTGTCATCGAGGGATTACCATTACATATGCAAATAATATATATTTAAATTTTATTAGAAATATATAAAAATTTATATCTATATTTTACTTTAATTTTTTGTGATGTTAGGAGTAAAATATGTATTGTGAGAAAAACTTTTATTTCTATATTAGTTAACTTTTATACCAAATAATTTTCTTGTATTGTATTAATATTTTTTTGCTTCTTTAGTTTTACTCCTTCAAAGTTCAAACGGTCCAAAACCTAGCTCTGCTAATTTGAATAATTTTAAAATCTCACGAAATTTATTTTGTCTAGAAACATGCTGAATCTGATACATATGCATGACTTGGTCCCCCTTCATTCTAATATGAAAATCATGATATTTTACATTGTTTTCATTAAAGTCACATTCACTATTTTTATATTTCAAAGGTTATGCATGAAATTGGAGGCAACAAAACTACTTAACTACCTTAACTGATGAGTCACCAAAAAAACTACCTTAACCGATAATAACCAATGCAGGGCAAATATGTAAAATCACTCAATATAAAATATATCTAGTTTTTAATTTTTAGATGGATTGTTTTACTAGCAAAAACTTTTGTTTATTAAAAATAAAATATTATCCTATTAGACCATGTGCCATATGTAGGCCAGTAGAGATATATATGTTTAATTTCTTGTATGTTACTAATGTTATCTTAATTATCAAATCCTTAAGATAAGATTTTGTAAAAAAAAAATAAATAAAAGAAAATCCTTAAGATAAGATCTTGGCCTGCAATGTTGCCACTTGCCACCCCCTATAAGCAACTTGCAAGTTGAATGCTGCCCACTATAGGACCAATATATATTAGGTCTTTTTCATTTTTTTATATTTATTTTTTAATTTCACTTAATCAGAAGATATGCACAAATTATTCCCACTTGACCCACTCACATGGCACAATAATATTTACAATCCCGCCATTCATATATGATATATGTATATTTTTAAATAATAAATTTTTATTTTAATATTAATATTTTCATAATAATTAATACATAATATTGTTATTATAATATTTGCATGTGTATCAAAAGAAATAAAATCAGATGAAAGAAAATTGACCTTGTTTCTCTCTTCTGTTCCTCCTGATATCTGTGCAGATTTCAGCTTGCAAAAATGGGTATCCAAGGTATCCCAAGATTCTTCAAGAAGAAAGAATCAAATGAAGCACTCCATTCACGGCACTAACAAATTAAATTAGAGGACACCATTATTATTAGTATTATCATGAATGATTATAACATATAAATATATTTTTCAGCTAAGTGCTTCATCAGTAATTCATGCCAAGATGCATCAAAGGATGCCAAGGTAATAAGACGACGAATCAAACTCTTTTAAAATTGTTAGTTATTTTACAAAAAATAATATTCTAATAATTTTCTTTTCTTTTGTTGCAGGTTATCCGAAGGATTGGCCTTAACCTTGATGCCTAATACTAATTAGATTTTTTTCTTTTTACATTTTACGGCTACCATGATACATAAAGTTGTTGAATGGTGTTTTAAGTATGTATATGTGCGAGCCTTTTTTTATTTGGTTTACTTTCTTTCCCTTTTGTCTCGTGTATACCTCTTGTATATATATAAAAGTGAATGGAATGTTGGTAATGTTATTACTTGGTGAAATGACTGCTGAAATTTTATTTAACTAATTATGGCACTACCAAAGTGGGTCTCTTTTTGAAGGAACTAGTAGACATTAATTGGATTTGTTTAATTTATATTGTTAATTCTTTTAAATAAGAGAACATTTAGGATATTTAACCTTTAATGTAACGAAGTCAACACAAATTTAGCACTTAGGTAAAAATGTTGTAAAAATCTATTAAAATAAAGCTTTTCGACCAACTGTCCATGCTCTAAAAAAAAGCAGATGTTATCTTTTTTGCGTTTAATAACTCAAATGTTATATGTGTGGCTCCTATTTATAGAGCCAATTTTGAGATGTTTTATCAAACGATTATACGCTCGCTCTCTGGGTGCTACCTTTTGAGAGCCCAAAAAGTTTAGCAGCTTTTTGAGTGTCACAACATTACCAAATCGACCATAAGGAGACGAGAGAAAAAACAAGAGAGATGGTGAAAGGAATTTGAAATGGCAAACGATAACTAGAAACAGGCTATGAAGCCGTTGGCGATTAAGCAGCCAAACCACACACACATTTTCATACAACCAGAAGCACCCAAGAGGTAAGGGTGCATGCAAGACCCAAGTCAGATAAAATGGTTTGAACGAAATACATTCACTATGTTTCGAGACAATCTACCAACAGACTCCAGTAGAGAGTGGCTATGGAAGATATTTAGTTAGATGAGAGATGTAGTGGATATCTACCTATCAAGAAAGAGGAGAATGAAGAATACTCTATGCTTTGTGTTCATAAAGTACATGACTAGGGCATATCAGAGACCTTAAGGGCAATAAAACATTATGACGGATGAATTGTGTGGGGAGCTCCAATAAAGCTAACAGAGTCAAAATATAAGAGGGGAATGAGAGAATGAAGGTTTGGCAAGGTGGAGAACGATAAAGAGTGGAAGCAGGTGAATCGGAACGCAACAGCAACACGCCTTTCCTGAACAAGGAAGTTGGAAGTAGGATTACGTATAAGGAAGCGGTGACAAAGGAAGTGGAAAATGCAGCAGTAATAAACATAGAGGTGGGAGAGAGAATACAGACCTTAAGAAATTAAAAAATAAACCTTGAAATTAATACTGAGATAATCAGCATGTTAGCAAGAAGCTTGGTGGGAGAGACTAAAATCGTATAATTTTGAAGACTTGAGAACAATGGTGATGAGCGACTTGCACACAATGAAAGAGGTGAAAATGCTGGGACCAAGGAATTGCTAATGGTCTTTGACTCAGAGCATAATATGGAGGAAGCGTACGATTCACCTCTCCTATTAAACCATTTTTTGGAAGTTAATAAATGGACAAAGAGTGATACGAACAACTCAAGAAAAACATGGATTGAAGTAATAGGATTACCATTACATGGTGGACAAGAAGAAACATGATAACAATTGGGAATGTGTGAGGAAGAGTCATTAGGGTAGAAGAGGAGGAAGACATACATTTCAATTCGTTTAAAATTCTGATTGATGCTAACTTAGGTCCATTAGTGCAAGCCTTCACCGATGTATGCATTAACAATGAAGAATTTCGAGTTTTTGTCAAGGAAGTGGGAGAGACATTGTCGGGTGGTATCGAGAAATCCAGAAAAGAGGAGAACACGCAAAAAAGGAAAGAGGTTGAAGTGATAAATGAGGGAAAAGACATTGCGGGGTCAAATGAAGGACGTAAAAATGAGATGTGTGAAACCAATGGTAATATAGCCATGGAGGTCGTGGTCGCAGAAAGGGAGGAGTCATGGGTGGGGGAATCCCAACAGTTGCCTGCAAGTGGAGAGGGTGAGTAGAACTGAAAGAAAGGGTCTATGAGAATGGGTCATAAAAAAACAGGGATATAAAATGTTGGGTCAATCCATCAAGAACACAAACTTTTGAAGATAATAGGAGAACTGGAGATGTAATCAAAGAGAAGGAAAATGCTAATGGGCCAAAACACATAAGATTTTTCGAAGAGGGTGCCATTGTGGATTATGAGTTCAATAAGGATTACTCACCCATAGCCATTGGGTCAAGTACTCAACAAGAATCGGATAGATTAAGCTTAGATGTACCACCTGGGTTTGAAAAGAGGGTTAAAGAAAAAGAATGTGTAGCCGAACCAGTAAGTGATGAGAGAGGAATGAATAGATTGAGGATTATTAAGGAGATTAAGTGGTAAAAAAGAAGAACTAGTATGAATTTGAAGAATATGTTGTTAGACAAAAAGAAGAATGGGACAAAGAAGAAAGCAAAAAAGGACAAGAAAGAATACATTAAGGTGGAAAAAGCAACTATTCAGAAAGATGAATTTATCGAGGATGAGATTGAGGATGTAGAAGAGGAAGCATGGAGTGCGTGGGAGGTTGGGTCAAAATCGGGGATAATAGCATAATATGATGCCAGAGCCAAAAAATATCTATTAGAGAAGGCTCAGATTGATTTGAGCAACATTCCAAAACAAACAAAGAAGAAGTGTAGAGGAAGAAAGAAGAAAAATTAGAACGATGGTGAGGTAAGCGTCTCAACTATACCATGTATTGATACTTTCATTAAATTGTAAAGGAGTAAAGGGGAGTGGTAAAATAGGGTGCATTAGTGAATGAGTCGGTAAAAATGGAATGAGTATGGGGGTTTGGTTGAAACAAAAAACCAAAGGAACATAAAGCTAGGATGATTTGGGAAAATTTTGAATACTAGTAGGAATGGCAATTAATAGTAATGAGGGGCTAATTTGCATATGGGAATAGGAATTCTTTCAAATGAATCAGGTGATTATGAATAGTAGATGGTTGAGCTTATTAGCTGGGTTTCTTAAATAAAAAGAAGTTCCTGTTATTTCGTATATGCAGTGGGGTTTCGAAATGGAAAAGAGTGCTTATTATTGCGTACATGCAGTTGAGATTTTTAAATAAACAGGAGTTTGTGAACAAGCATAATTGGCAGAGCATGACGCAGTGAATGGAGTTCAGGTGGGTCAAATGGCATAGTAATTAATCACAATGGTTATTAGAATAATGAGCATGTATGTGATTGTGGTTGTTGATAACTATTAAGTAATAGGGTCATGGAGTTTGATATATTTGGGCAGGGATATTTGAGAAATGGGGTAGCTCCCACGTTCATGAAATAGGCGATTAATATATTCGTGGTGTGTGTGACAGGTGATTAAGAGGAGTTGTATTGAGTTGTATTTGTGCTGTGAATTTTAATTGTCCCAGATGACAATGTCTAAGGGATTAATTAGGATTTCTTAAACACTTTGTTACTTTGCTCCACGTTTGAG
Organism: Stylosanthes scabra; assembly: GCA_036250425.1. NCBI lineage: Eukaryota > Viridiplantae > Streptophyta > Magnoliopsida > Fabales > Fabaceae > Stylosanthes > Stylosanthes scabra. Next base: position 143,036 of record JASCZI010211458.1, on the reverse strand, counting down.
TCGAGAATAAAACTAACATTTCTAAAAAAAAAATAACCCTAAGAATTACCTATGAATGACTACATGTTAACTTGTTGCATTAGTTTAGGTAATGAGAATGTCTTTGAGGGATAATGCTGTAAATGATCAATGGAGGATATTAGAAGGATTTTGGCGGCGGGTGGAGCACAATGGTAGCGTAGATGACATGATGAATTGAGTGGCAACATAAAGATTTTCGCAATAATAGTTATAAGGTGGGGGTTTGTTGGGGCCATGTGGCAGCGATGTAACATGTTCAAATGAGTAGAGGAAGCCGTGGTGG
>JASCZI010211458.1:101825-139145 GCA_036250425.1 Stylosanthes scabra | reverse complement strand
CCCCCCCCCCCCCCCCCCGCTGAGCAGATGAACAGAGGAAAAATATGTGGCAATAAATAGGGGAGTGGACGGGAACCCTAAGAGGTGCAATCGGGGTCGAAAAGGAGACAGACAATTGACCGAAAGCTAGGAACAGGCGATGGCGTAAGGGGGGCTAACAAGGAGCGTAATCAGGGCACAGAGAACGAACGGTACTTGGGGATTTATGTACGTGGTCGACTGAGCAGGTGGCGGAATAGAGTGGATCCTCTTTCTGGCGGCAGAAAAGGGTTGGAGCGAGGGAAGAACAGGAGAGGTGGCGTGCATAGGTGGCAGTTCCGTCTGATCCGGAGAGTTGATCGCAATGGTGGAACCAGGAGTAGCGGAAGAGGGAGCACCTCCGAGTGCCGAAGGTGCATCAGGAGGGGAGATGGAAGCGGATGAATCTGGAAGCGAGGACCTGATGGCCCAGGTTAGTGGTTTTACCTGCACTAATGCACTATAAAATCGGGGATAGGAAAAATTCAATAGGACACGAGTTGACCAAAGAGGCCAAGTAAAATAAGTAGAGGCATGAATATATTCAATAACTGACATTGTGAAACCTGTCGAAAAGGTTTGTAGGGGGAAGGATAGAGGAGATGCACAACATGGAGTTTGCGAGTGTTGAAGAGGCTCGGGAATTCTACAACGAATACAACAGATGCAAGGGATTTGCTATAAGGAATGGGAAGCGGGTGAAAAACGCGAATGGAGACATTGTGAGGTATTCTTTCTTGTGCAACCGGGTGGGGTATCGTCTAAAAAAATGGATTAAGATGGCAGATCGAAAGCGGGGACACAAGCCAGTGACACGGTGTGGTTGCGCCGCAGAGCTTCGGATAAGGTGGAACAGTGAAACAGGGACGTGGGTGGTCTGCCGATTTGTTTTAGAACACAACCACGGCCTCCTCCCGGAAAGGTTTGTAGGATTTCTGCCATCACACCGGAGCATGAGCGAGGCAGAGGTTGCGTACATGAATATCATGCGGGAGGTTGGAATAACAGTGCCTAAAATCTACCAGGCATTTGCTCATCAGGCCGGGGGGTTTAACCGCGTGAGATTCACGAAGCAGGACATGCAAAATGAGATAAGGAAGCAGAGGTCTATGCAGAACGGAGATGCAAATGCAGCAATAAGGCACTTGCAACGCTGTGTTAGAGATGAAAGCAAAATGTTTTGGAAATGCAAGCTGGGGGAAGGGGATAGGATGTGCGACTTGATATGGAGTGACGGGAGGAGCCAGGATGACTATGAGGCATTCGGGGATATACTTGCCTTTGACGCGACATACGGGAGGAACATGTACAATCTACCGGTCATAGTGCTCTCTGGTGTGAATCACCATAACCAAACCTGTGTATTTGCTGCAGCCATGGTTTTGAGCGAGACTCAAGGTTCGTATAAGTGGGTCCTAGAAAGGTTTCTGGAATGCATGAAAGGAAAATCACCCAAATCCATGACAACAGATGGGGACCCAGCAATGTGTGGCGCAATAGCGGATGTATTCCTGAGAGCACACCACAGGCTATGCGCCTGGCACTTACTCAGGAACGCGACGACGCATGTATCTAAACCCCGATTCACGCAACTGTTCAAACAGTGCATGCTAGCGGATGTTGCAATGGAACTCAGCGATAGAAGAATGCGGCCTACAGGGAAGTGAATGGGTACAAGACCTGTATGGAAAGAAGAAGTCCTGGGCAACCGCGTATATAAGAGGCAGCTTCTTTGCCGGCATTCGGACAACATCGTAGCGCGAATCATTGCAGATACGGGATATTAGATTTTGTGACAAATTTCCAAAGGTGTGTTGCATTTGTAAGGGACAAGGAGGAGGAGTTGGACTTCGGATCAAATTACGGCAAGCCAGTTATGCAGACCCCATTTCCCGAGCTGGAGATGTCTGCAGCAAATCATTACACCAGGGAGCTGTTTGGCCGAGTACAGGAGTGCTTGCGACGGTTTATGTGGTTGGTTGGGGTTTGTTTGGGGTAGATGCAACTGGGGTATTGTTTGTTGGAAGAAGTGTGACAGGTATAACATGGCTCAGATACACTTGCAGGAACGCGCAAACGGGATGGTTCTAAGGAGCCAGAAAAGGGGGTCCGATGAGCAGTGGCAGGGAGGAAGGCACCAATTCGACAAAAGGACGAGCCACATGATTCAGCGGATACGTGGGTTTGGGAATCGAGAGTAACCCAAGTCCCATTTGGCGATCTGGAGGCATGACCTATGCTAGCATCACAAGGGATCACTAGGGATGCTGTAAAGGAGAGGGCTTGTTTTATTCTGGTACTAAGTAATTTTTAAGATGTAATTAGCTTGGGTGGCGAAAGAGTTCCCCAATTTAGAGTTGGATTGCCAAATTAAGGATTTGTTTCTCTTATTCATATTCGTTATATGTAATGACACTAATATATTGTGGGTAATGATCTTACTGCATGAAGCAACATTGTTGTTCGAAGGATGTGCTTAAAATTGCCCGCATTATTGGAAGAGTCCATTTTTTATGCCTGCTTTGCTAATGAAAAAATTGCCGCAGGTGATTATCCAATACAAACCAAATTCCAAGCCATCTATCCTAAATAGCAAAGACAATAATCGTGGGCCAACCAAATATGGACATGATCTGCCAGTGGGGCTTCATAATTTTAATGCTCCTCCTCCTGATGTCTCTTTTGCTTTACATTCTGATTTTGTTGGAACCTTTAGATTGAGAGGTCCTTGATTTTTGTTTTGGTTTCTTTACCTTTTTGGGGACTATGACCCCTGTAACCACAAAAAAAATAAAGTGATCGCGGGCCTAACCGGGAATGAAAAAATGCGAAACGAGGGAAAACATCCGCCACGTAGCCGATCATGGGAGAAACATATACTTAGTTTGCAACTGAATTTAAGTCCATACCCCTCCACCTCTATTTGCCTGCAGCGGGCTAAAAAGGGTCGCAGTGGAGGAAAACCCGGTTTTAGCAATAATAGTGCAGCACACATACTTAATACATATTGTGGACTAGCCATGGCCACCCATAGCATACTAAGAATAGATAACGTGGCCCTAAAGCAAATTACATAAAAACAGTCCCCGTAGTTTATATGCTGCGTTTCTAATAACCTAGTTATCTACAATGTTGCGAGGAATGAACATTATTCCCCCATTTCCCTTCATCTTTCATGTGCCGCGGCAAACTCGTGCCAGGTTTTCAGCGACCTTTCATCAATTCCCTTCCCAAGTTCGTTGCATTCCGCCCCGACAATGCCGGTTGCAAGCTTCATCCGGACAGTGTCCCATCTCCCTGTTGAAAACAAAGCAATGTGAATTATCTCTCATTGTCATGTTCGCAGCGTACCAAATAAACAACAACAGTTTCTTTATGCAGTCTGAAAAAGAAATTCGGGACGTTTCTCATTGGGGGGGGTAAGCACACCCACGTATGATCATTAAAGGGCTAAAACTGTTTCAACTAACCATAGGGCCGAAGATCTCATCAGTCAACCGGCCATTGTGAAACATCCACCAACAGGCCCATAGGGCCGTTTCAGGGCTGCCACACAAAATTAAAAAATCACCATGGCAGCAAGAGTTAGGACAAATGTTTATGGTTCATCACAGATGCATTGCGAATATAGAATGACAGTTTAGCTTAATCGCGCGATAGTTACGTACATTGAACGGTTGTCAGGAATGCCGGGGGGTGTGATGGCTTCTTCCACCTGCCTATGTTAGGTGACTTGTTTGTGAAATTCAGTATATGCTTTGCAGTGTCAAACATGTTTGACAGGCCTTACATCTGCACGCGAGTTACCCCGCACCGAGCATGTCACACATAAATACCATTTGCTCAAACCACACCCAAGATGAAGTTTAGTTACTCACCACTGCCTTGGTCTGCTTAGCTTTCCGAGGGTCACATGATGGTGGCCTCCGAACATCTAGTATGAAAACCTCGGTGGCTTTGACATCAAGCAGCAGGATGTACCAAGCGTCGTCAGTGTCACAAATTGGGAGGAATACCTGTGCAGAGTCGGATGGTGTTGTTTCATATCTTTAAACGGAAAAGCACAGGAAAACAAAATACATGGACATCAAGTACACTGTGAGCTAAGAATATGAGCAAATTAATCATCACTGAACTGGACTAGACGGTTCATTCTGATGCATTACATGTTCCAGAGCAGTTGTCTCTGGCATCCAGAAACTCTAATATCGGCGGTGGACTTCCTCCCACTCCACCCCTTGCAGGAGATCACCAGCAAACGTCGAAGGTAGAAACCAGCAGGTGACGTTGTTGTTGGTCCTCCTTGCTGCCAAGCGCGTGGCAACCAATGCGACAGCGTTGACAACCTGATCAAATTCGAGTAAACGTGTTAGGATGGCAGTGAAACAATACAATTTGGGCATGTGGGTTTGTGGCCATTTACCTGAAAGTCTGGTGCCATTCCGGGGCAGAGCGACAGTAAGTCCATCCTTGTTAGATCAACTATAGTGTACCGGAATAGGAATTCCCTGGAAAAAACAAACCATACAAGCCACGTAGTGATTCTATTGTGGGAATCAAACTCGATATTGAAAATTAAAAGCAAGGGATATGGACGTCCTTACTTGGGGCTCGAGGCGAAGGCAAATATGTAAACGGCTATCCTGGTTTCCTTCAGGTCAAGCCCCATTGTTGGCCTAGGCCTGAAGCTCATCTTAAAGTTCTGCGTTGACACAAAAGCACGCCTCGGTATATAATAACATAAAATTTAACCTAATGTAAATTTGTGGTATGAACAATTGAAATATATCATTTTCGAGACACGGTAAATTGCGCAAAGGTAAAGGAAACCTACGCTTGGTATGAGGTCCGTATGGGATACAGGCAGTATCACCGGGTTCGCCCGAATGACTCGGCTGCCTCTGATGCCCCTCCCCCCACCTCGTGCCCGGCCACCCCTACCAGCGCGGGAGTCGCCACGTGTGCTCGAACGCGTCACTGGCGGCATGGGGGCTAATACACCTTTCGTGTTGCGGCTGGCTTCATCAAGTGAGACCCGATAGAGCTTCGTTGGCCCTCCATTCGTCTCCTTTGCCTCACCACGATGCGACACTCCTCCGCCGTGGCCACATTCGGAGAGGAAGTGGCATATCTGCGTAAGAACGTTGTGTTAAACAGCTAGGGTAATTCCGATTCTAAAACAGAAACCAAAAAATTTGGGCCAAGAAAAATTTGGGCTCATAAAGCATTAATTATACAACAAAAGAATTAAACGTACAGATAGGCATACAATAACAAGTGGCCGACCTATTCATTTACTTGATATTGGATGGTTCAGCCCAAAAGAACAAAAAACCAATTAACATTTGGGCCATATACGTGCAAAATTAGACTACAAGACATTGTGACATGCAACAAAACTGCACGTTGGGCTTGGCCAACAAAGTTTCTCGACCCTATTCCTTTACCCATGACCACCAATTTTCTTACTTCGTTGGGGGCCCAATCATGTTACAACAACGAGGGATGGCTGAAGCAATTACCTATGGCCCTAATCTTACTCCCAAAAAAAGAATATCACCTTCACCCACTTATTTTTTCCAGTATCCCACAAATAAATATTACTTCTTGTTAAAAAGGTCAATCCTGGAACAACCATTAAGGCCTAGAAAGTGCCACACAAGGGTTTGGGATGTTTTACCGGAAGTTCATGCTCGGACGATATGGGCTCAACTTTGACGCTTGCTAACGACCAATCCATTCTGTTGTTGGCTCTGTTGCCGCCGGACCTCGGACCTCTTGCATGCCTTGAAAATGCCGACGCCATCAGCTTCGACGGAGGCTCGATGATGACCACGTTGTCATCTGAGTCATCGGACCATCCAATAAATCTATCATTCCTTTTCGCCTCTCCAAGTGGTGACATCGATGTTTTCCCCTTGTCTCGTGGGTCCAAACCATGCGTCAAGGGAGTGACCTTGGACCGCTCCCCCTGCTCCATTGCGGGTATTGGGACCTCCACTATCGGGGGAGGGAATGCACTTGCGGAAACACCCTCAGGTGGGTCAACGTCTCCCACAGTCTGCGATGAAACCCCTGGGTTGATTTATGTCAGTTGTTGGAGCACCTGGTCTGCTATGGCCCTGAACGCGGGCGGCAGCGCCGACTTAATGCAAATGAGAAGCACCTCAATCCGGACCACTCTGTGGTTACACATGGCAACACCTTCCTAAATCCGGGTAAGGCGATCATCAAACTCCTGCAAGGGTTATAAAGACGTGTTCGTTAATCCAGGGTGGATCCTTACCCAAGAAAAAGAAAATAAGCATTGACATATTGGGTGCAACAGTGCTTACCTCAGGGGCGGCGGACGCCCGAGTGGTGTCCTTTTCCGGCTGAGCAACCCCAATTGGTTCAGCCTCGGCGCCCCTATCAGGTTGCATGGCGAATCGGTTTCCGGGAATGCCACAATAAGAACAACAACAAAAATATTTACATCACTAAAGAAATTTTACACTGTTATCAAGTAGCCTCACTGACATGGTTCAGAACCCTCTTCAAGAGTACTAACAAAATAAGCTTCAGAATGGCGTACCTCATTAACATTCGCCTCAATGTTGTCGGATGCAGCCTCTACAGCAGCTTCCTGGTTCACGAACTCCACCATGTTGGCGATAATCTCCCTGTGGAAAAAAGGAACGTGCCCCCAGAGATGGGGAGCATAAAGGTTACAAATCAAGATCCAAAAAATACACATCATCCAAGCCAAAAAATAAACCTTCACAATTTCATGGATCACCAAAAAGGTGCCCCTTTCGAAGGATCTATGCTAGCAACATCAAAATTTCTTAAAAGGATGGGCATGTTCTTATGCTAATTCACGCTCCCTCGGCGTGAACTCCTCAGCCTCGGGCCTGGCCGCCGGTGGTGGAGGGGTATGAGCCATGGATTCCTATTGTGGGTTGGGTTGGCTAGAGGTCAGTGGATGGGTTTATGGTGCGGATGCGCATTTTGGGAAATGGTAAGGTTCAGGGTGGAGTTGGAGTCAGATGTTGGGGTTTCATTTTTTTGGGGGAAAGTGAGGGCAATGAGCAAGTGATTCACCTTTTTATAATATCTTGCTATTTGTGGGTTGGAGCATGAAATGGTTGAGGGTGGAAATGCCCATTGGATAAAGCCATTTACTCCATTGGACTGATTTTTGATAACATGAGGTTACCATGGGTCCCACAAGGGAGCTCTTTTTCTTGTTTATTTGCCATTTTATGACTTGTACCGGCCATTTCATGAGAGTGAAATGACTGTTCACTCGCCATCTCGCTAATTACCTCTAAGCTCAATATAATAAGGGCTATTTACTGCAGTTATTAAACATACTTCATTTGTCCTTTAACAATAGAAAAATAAAGGGCTTCTAACGTACCCTTATTTTTGTAATGATGCCCATAACATCAAGTTAAATAGCTGTAGTGAATTTCACCATAACAAAATATATTCACCAATTATATTTAAAAAAATAAATCATCATTATATGTTCGAAATAAAAAATGATCATGCCCAAAGGCCAGCTAGGTGCCTATACGCAATAGACTCCTTAGCTGTTTTGTAATAGAAACTATAAACTAAGGTTGCTCAAGTGTTTTCGGTAGGGTGCCTGATTTTTTGGCATTTACGATTTTCACATTTATTAGTCTGCTAAGGGACTCCAATAATCTTGCATTTTTTATTTTACTCATAAAGTAATGTTACAATATATACAATTTAAAATCAATGGTGAAAATCATTAGATTACTGTAAACCGGAGAGCACTGGACCCGTTTCCAATTCCGGCACTCAAAGACATCCATATGCAATGTTGTCTCTAGCATTTCGTGCGCTCCATGGTTTAACGTAATCATAATCGGAATGCTTTATTCGTGATTACAATTGGTGTGTTGGCCGTTTAATTTTCACCTGTATTATTTCTGTTGGGCGCAAATATTGGATATATTCTTCCAATGTATTATCCGTGGTGAAAGCATCGGATGCTCATACAATTCGGGTGGTACGAATACTTTTTGTGACGCATTTTCTTAGATGCGTGCTAAACCTTTGATTCGTATGAACAGTTGATCTACACCTTTCAGTCAACTCTTTATAGACCGTGGAGTTTGGTGCTTCAGGGTGTAACTGACTTGCGTCCATGCCGAGAGTTAAACTTCCGGAAGCAGCCTAGGTTCTCCAGCTTACATGGTAAGCAAATGAAATTATCTGTTTACTTCGCGTATACAATAGGAAATAGCTGGAGTACCAAATTCCAGGGTCTAGGACCCTTGACTGAAGGGGTTAACCTATTGTTTTAAAAAATTAGTTCAACTGAAGGGGTTAAACCTACATGGTGTACGGTAATTCAATCATCTGAATCGTTGAATTTAATTTGTGTATATTCTAAGATTAATTTATATTTGAGGAAATTGGTGAGGTGCTACATGGTTTACGGTAATCCAATCATGTTAACCGTTGATTTTAAATTGTGTACATTGTAAAATTAATTTATGATTAAAAGCAACGGTTAATCTAATTGGATTACCATATGCCCTGACATACTTCACTGAAAACAGCGTTATGATTGGATTTTACTGTTAAGATCGTTGGACAACCAAAAGCCCTTGAGGGCCTGGGCGCATTCCTCGGGTATTTATTTCATTCTTATTCATATATCGGTGCGAACGAACCGGGTCAGGCGCTCGGGGGTCTATGATAATCCAATGGTTTTATCCGTTGAATTTTTTTTTTTGTAAAGTTGTTAAGATTAGTTAATAGTCGAAATCAACGGATAAGATCAGCGGCCGAACATGTCACGGGACATGATTATCAAGTAATAACTGGAAAATTATATTCATGTACTATGCCTTTGGAAATAATAATTATCTAGCAAGTCGGCGACAGGGTTTTGAACCTTTCCATGAATGGTGCGAATCAACCATTGGTATAAGTCACATGTTTAACACCCCGCAGTTTGGTACTCGAGAGTGTGCCAGCGATGTTTTCGTCTAACTACATTTCTATATTATTCGCGTGTGTTTCATGCAAATTAAAACTTATCTATATAAGGCACTTTTATACATAGACACAAATGTTAAAGTGACTATCTTTAAACTTCTCATCTCCCATGATATATTAATTTCACGTTATTCTTTCATGTAATGTCCAAAAAATTAAAAATAAATGCCACATTCGTGTTGTTTTTGCTAGTAATTTTGTCGTGTGAAAGCTTCATGCAACAACAAATGTGTCACACTATTAGCCAATCCCAACCATAGAATAGGAATGTGTGTGGTTGCATATCATATCGCAGATTTTGGCCCAGAAAGAAATATCTTAATAAAAAAAATTATAAAAAAGAAATAACCTACAAGCAATACACACTAAAAGAAGAAGGTGTTTCCTATCCACGAGGGAATGCCCGAGGGAATAATGCATTAACTGAAGATCGGCAAGCTTTACTTAATGCATGTGGGTGCATTAAATTCCAGCTAAAGCCACAAATTTTCTTTATATTACTTTATTTTCGTCAAAGAAGAGCACTGGTGTCAAATTGGGGGCTTCCGAAAGAAGGAGTTCAAGAGTTTCTACTGCCCCTTTGGGAAAGTGAAATCCAGTGTTCAGGGTGGCAGTGCACACATTCCAACGGAATGGGTTAATGCACTGGTAACATGTGGGACCCATCTTCGTTTTCCCTCACGTGGCACAAAAACTAAAAAATCAAACCGCCTTACTGCCTATTCCCCCTTTTAAGCGCGTGAGAGTGGGAGCCAAACGCACGAAGCCCACCCGTGTGATGCGCCCTAACCCTAACCCGCTCGCGCGTTCAAAATCCTAGGAACTTTATTTTTGTGCAGCGCCACTGGGAAGCACGCGGGAATACCAAATGTCAAGTTTATATCTTATTTGATGCCAAAATATTTATGCAATTCATGCCATGTATTAATTTTTTTCCCCATTCTGACATTTATCTTCCAAGTTTATTGAGTGCTTTCTATACATTACTCTAGTATCCCATGTCATAAGATGTGGATGACAAAATTTATATATATATTTTTTTTTTGGTGTCTAGAGCCATGTCTCCACTTTAGTGAATTATGGCAACTAGAGGGGAAAGATAAATATTTTTGGACTATTAATTTGATGAGTATAATTCTTAAAATTACCAATAATGTGGGGTGCGCATTTATATTGTGTCAAGTATTTAGTTTTTTCCGAACCCTAATTAACGTAGTGGTTTTTCAACTATAGATTTCTTTCCTGTCATACGCTCTCAGCCAGGGGACAGTACCTTCATATTATAAATAGCATACTTCCGAATCACTTAAATGGCCTAAATAGTTGTGCAAGTAATCTCTAAATCATCGTAACACATCTTTGCTGAATTATTTTTTAAAAATTGTCTGTCAACATAAAACTCTGAACATCTCCTTATTATTGCTTAAAAGCCCGAAAAATTTATATAATTGTCCACGTATTCTTATTTTAATGTTTTGTCAGCCTCATGTAGAACGAAATATATGACACATGAGTATTGTCTATGCATAACAAGGGTATATATAAGTATGAAATGCATCCAATAAATTTAAACTTTGCCCCCACACTATACTGTTTACAGAAATTACAACTACTGAGTGAACAATTTTTATATTAATTTCTATTAATACAACAATATTACTGATGATGCTAATAATAATAATAATGCAACTTGTTTTTGCATTTTTAGCATTTAATCTAATTTAGTCTTGAACTTAAACATAATAATTATTTTTTTTCAAAAAACTTCAACTATAAATAGCACATTGATTTTGCAACTAAATAGCGAAACACTATTGAATGATTGCTTAATAGAATAACCAATGCTTTGAATAATTATAAATAACGAGACTTATATTGCTTGATTTATTTTTTTTGTCTTCCCCACAAATTTTTTGGTGTCTCTCAGATACATATAACGATGTTAAAGTTAGTCTATTCAAGTTTTACTGGCTTTTTTGAATACACACTGTACACAAATTGATCAATTAAATTATTATTTACAAGTACGGAACATGTGTCACACAATTTACGACCTTAATTAATTTATATTTTTAAAATTTTAAATGATAAAAAAACCTATGATACTTTTTGCCCCCACAACAAGAAAAATTATGGATCCGTCACTGGTACGCGGACTAACGGATGATAATCATCCTTACCCTAACCTAAAGCATTTTTTCGTATTTGGAAGATGCTTTCCTCTCATACTTCAAGCACCAGTCCTATCATACTGACAAGAAATGAACACACATTTTCCAATTTTAATCAACCAAACTTGCTGGCCACGGAAAAAATGGTGAAGTTTTGAGGCATTAGTTTAAGCATATGGGTTAATTATTCACTCGTTTAAATTTTTACTAATTTTAAATGGTCCTGTACACTTGAAAATAAAATTATGGCCTACGTCCATTGCTGATTAAAATTTTCTGCTTCGAAAATTATGAGGGTGGAGGTGGCAAACATTTGGATCACTGGATTAACAACTCACATTCCACGCAGCCTATTTTTTTCCTCTTCATTTCAAAATGGAAAATGTAGCAAAATTAGGGGACTTTATATCCAACTGAAGAGCCAAGGTAACGTGAAAATTTTCACATTTTTCCCTTTCGTTTATTTGTACACGATTTTGATTATTTTCTGAGATTTTATAGGCACTCAAGGACGTTACATGTACACAACCCTAGCCCCAGCATTGCACGCTAGTCACAAGCACTCACCCATCAAAATTTTGGACTATTCAATACTCCCCCCCCTCACCGCCCATAAAACCCTGTGCACATGAGTTTTCTATTATGCCCCTACCACGAATAGGTATCCCCAGAAATAAGGACGGGGGCGCTTTGGTCATTTCCTTTGTGAGCCTCTACTATGACCTCAATGAGGGATCCAGCCCTACTCACCCCCTATATATGGCCTTCTAGAACTCCAACAATGACACTCGCCTCAACATACCACTTCCATTGCATTCTTAGCATCTTTACACTGCCTCGCACATCCCACACCACACTAACACAACTAGCTTCCGATTGCAGCGGGGTTGCACATGGAGCCCTCGTTTCTTTGCCGTGACAAGGGGGAAGATCCCCAGCGTGTACGCATCATTCGAGGAGGCAAGTGCTCAGGTGGTGGGATTCCTGAAGGCGGAGTACTAGGGGTTCAACAGCCTTTTGATTGCTGAGGGTGCCTTCAGTGTAAGGCTTGAGGCAATGGAGGACGACAGGGCAGCACTGGAGGAGATTCAAGCACTTAACGACGACCCCAACCCATCACCTCCCCCATCGCCGGCTTCCGTGCCGACGAACGACGGAAGAGTTGCTCCGCTCAGGCGAGGTAATAACAATCACCCACTCTTCCTCATTAACTAAATGTGTCACGGTAATGTGAGTCTCCTGGTGGTCTGCACCCTTTGACCGTGCCTCAGTCTACTTTGTTTAACCTCTGACGGATCTATTCTGGGTTTCCCATTTTTTCCCTTTTTTTCTCTGCAGATGTTAATCTTATTCCCTCGGATGAGGTCGCTTCTTTCCCATTTCCAATGAGCGTGCAAATGGAGCACTGGCTGTCGAAGATTTGCTACGACTCTGCCCTTCTTGCACCAACATACTTCCGGAACGAGGTTGCCTTGGCGGCAGGTGGGATTGCCTACCGCTACTGCGTTGTGCTTCTGGGTAACCCGCTAGGGGTTGGGGTCCACGCAACCAGCCAATTCTCCCCTCTAGAAATGGATGCCAACGAGGACGATGCGTTCTATATGCTACAGAAGATTCTCCACGCAACGAGCCAGCATATCCGGGATTACAATTACCTCAGCGCCAAGGCTCTGCAGAGGACCAACGACCACCTAAGAGCTGAGATCGAACGTCTTGAAGAGAAGATTAGCTTCCGTGGATATGACACCGATCTTGAGGATGTCAGCCCCTGAATGGGTTTATGTTGCTATGGTGTGTCGTTTTGTAACGCATGTGATGCGTTTATATGTAATCTGCTAAATGGGGTTTTGTGTATAAGCTGGTAATGAGTTTGGGGGTTGGGTGGGGCTAAGCTGTTTTTTTGGGATATTTTGCTTGTGATGTTTTTATACCTCCCTGGTTTGTCTAGTTGTATTAGCAGAACCGGCTTTGTTTTCGATGTATTAGGGTGTATATGTTGCATGTGATTGTGAATGTAATTATCAACTATGTGTGCATGTTTCCTTATTTTGTAGCAACCACCATATTCTGATACGCCAACATATAGCCTTGAACCTAACTTACCGCACCCATTCTCAGCCAAGTAGCATCTCAATGAGTTCGGAGTTTTCCTTTATAATGCTATACACAGAATCTTAGCGCAGTTAGCATACATTCATGTCCACCTTGTGCATACCAGTGGCCACCCTCGTGATCCCTCTTTCGCCAACTGCGTCATTTGCTAAATGATTTGCAACTTTACCCGTTCCCGTTGCTGGCCCCTTTGCGGGAGGCTTTTTTTTTTGCACTCACCACCCCCAATATCCCGTTCCCGTTGTTGGCCCCTTTGAAGGAGATTTATTTTTTTGCACTCACCACCCCCAATATCCCATTCACATTTAAATCATTCGAACTAAAATTTTTTACACAAGGCCCAAGAGAGGCAGCTTGTGGTCCTGCTTGTGGGCCAAGAGAGGTTGTTTCTTGTTGTAAGGTGTGGGCCCTATTCTTGTCTCCAATGTGTTTCTCTAACTAGCCCACACGGTTCCCTTGTTTGGAAACTCTGTCTTTTTTTTAGTGGGTCCTACATCATTAGTGGGCTTTAAGAGAGCTCCACCACCAAAAAAACATAGCAAATGTTTTCTTCATTGGGCACCTTGCAAGACCTCGGCACGGGTGGCCTCATTCACCAACGGCTCTACTTTTGAATTCAAACATCCTAATCAACATTTCGTTGAACCCTTTCCGCACACAAAGTCCCCTTCGTATCTGTACCCCTGAACCCTAGCAATTCGATCGGCCCCGTCATCGGTTCCCGCGAGGGTATCTCCTTTCAGACATTTGGTGCCAACACTTGCAGGTGCATTCACCAGAAGCTCAGCCATCTCCTCCCCACTGGCCGTCTATTTAACTGCGTCCGTCGTCGCATAGGTCTTTCCCCCATTTCGCTACTTGCCGAGTGACTTCGTTTTTTTGCCATCATCTGTGTTCATCTCCATTTAGGTTTTGCCCAACATTCCCTTACTTGTATCTGGAAGTGGCGGTGAGCGCTTTTGTTATTGTGGCCTGAAGGCTCCTCTTAAGGTGTCGCGTAGTTTTGCAAATCCAGGGAGGGAGTATTATAGATGCCCTGGTGGACGATGTGGTTGGTTTTGTTGGGCAGTTCCGGCTGGAGAGGGTTCTTCCCCCATGGCCCCTCACATCAGTGATCGGTTTCCGCAAGCATTCTGAGATGCACCCGAGCTCCCCACCATAGTACAAGGGAGGATGGCTCAAATTGAGCAGGAATGTCTGGTCCGGAAAATGTTGGCGTGCTTTAACTTTGTAGGTTTCTGTGTTTGCATATTACTGATTTTTGTGTTGTTCCTTAGGTTGTGAATCATGCATTACAGATCGGTCATTGCATTTTGTAATTTGGTAATCTAGGCCTTATGACTCAAGAATGTAGCTATCGATCCTTGCATTATGTAATGAAAGCCTTTTGAGGAAAGAATGTGCTTGCTTTTGCTGTTTAATATCGATTTATGTTTTGTTCTGGTGCAAACCTATGTCCCAGTAATGACTTTCCCTTACCGTGCCTTGAGTTTTGCATTTACGCTTATACTCTGTAAGACAATTGGTTTTTTTTTTACCTTCTAATAACATGTTCACTTTCAATTGCCTGCTCACTGTGGATCCGGTTTCGGCCTCCACACCCTCTTAACAGCTGCAAATATCAGCATTTTTGGCTCCTCCTTTCCTAACGATTGAATAAGCGTCATCAATTCTTCTACACACCTTCCAATTCGGATTCTACAAAAGATTATCTCCCTTGGGTTGTTGTGCTTCCTCTCTTCACATTTTACCTCTTGCTTCAGTTGGGGTTCCTCCCTTGCTCTTCCCATTCTCTAATCGCTTTTCTCCGATTTCGTTACAGTCCCATTTACATGCTGCGTTATATCGCATCTGTTTTGACCAATTCTCCTATCCTATCTGATGCCCATCGCATAACTGTTACATACCCAAAATTCATCACTTCTGTCAGTTAAACGACTACATTCACATATCCCAGAGTCAAATTTGGAGTTCTATACGCCGAGAAAAACTTCGATTCCTCCACACACGCTCATTCAACTTATCTATTCACTTTCAAACACAACTTAATCGCATCGTAGGCCGAACTTTTCTCGGGATCACCAGAGCTAAACAAAATAAATATTGCATCACTATCACAACTTGCTGTGGTTGCGGAACGGGCCACGGTTTTATGCTCTCATTAGCGATTGTCCCCCAACCTTACAAGGCCATGATTTCATCTTTATTACAGAGCAATCAAATCTTTGTTTTCTGCTGCCTTTCTATGAACATCTTTTTACTTTATTCTAACGCCCATTGTGCTACCTTTGTGTTCTGGCTTGAGGACCGCTTCATTGTGCAAACAAAAAATCCCAATTAACACTATTTGCCTTGTTTTCTACTCCTTTAGCTGCTCCTATTTTCCTTGCCATATGTCGTGACACCCTGACTAAACATGCACTCGGCCTTGCCTTCCACATCACCTGTTTTGTCCGCGTTCTCGCTCCGTCGATGGCATCCGTCTGCACGGCGGCACTTTTACCAACTTCCTTTTCTCTGCGTCGTTGCGTCCTTGCACTTCGTTCGAGTACCCAATCTCATATCCCCTATTTCAATTTCAATTTTTGCCTTCCTCATCGGCTCCTTGCTCTTCAAGCTAATTCGGTTCCGTCTCTCCTCGGCTTCATCTCCTCCTCGCTCTCGTGCCTTACCCACGCTGTCATTTATTTTCCCCGTTACTGGTTGAGCGTATTTCCGGTTCCTTCCCTCACCTAGACCCCACCTCTGCATCTGCTCCATATGTCTTCCTCACTGAATCTGGTCCATCGATTTTTTTAGTAATATATCTTGACGGCTCCAAGGATTGGAGTTCCCAAACTCCAAACAGTGGCCTGGATGACTTCACCTGTTTCACGCGTTTCATTTTTTCTTTATAGTTTTAGGCCAGATTGGCAGATTGGATCATGGAATAAGTATTACGAAACACGTAAAACAAAAAATGGGCTGGGCTTTTCTCCTTTCATCCTATCCAACCAAAAACATAAATCAAGAACAAAAACAAGCAAGAAAGGCAGTTCGGTCCAGATTTGAGTTTACGGCGTCGTTTGGTAACGCTTCACCGGCATTATTCACCAGAGCCCGCCAGAAAGAGGCAGTGATCGTGTACGACTGGGTGTGTCGAGTTCAACCGTGAAGGCGCCATGAGGATCACTCTTGACCCATCATCGGATCCAACTCCTCAACCGAAACGCTCTCCTCTTTCTCTTACTCCCAAAGATGAACTCGAATGGGTCCCACTCCCCAAACACCCTCTCTTCTCCACCTCTCGCGCCGCCGCACCATCCTCCGCTTCTGCCAGGAACCTCCTCGCATGGGACGGAGCCTGCCGCCTCTATTTCTGGGACCACCACGCCAACTCTCTCCACCGCCTCTCTCTCCGCCTCGGCGACCCCGACCCTACCTCCGTTCTCGCCTCTTCCCCCTCCAAGGTTCTCCCTCGCTTTTGCTTCATTCTAGGGTTTTACTTTTACACTTTTCTTAAATTTTTTTAATTATTTGTGTTAATTCGAAAATGGCGGTGAATTTTGAATAGGTATTGCAAGCTGACGTGGAGCCTGGCTTTGATGTTGAGAGAATCTCTATCAATAAGAATGGAACTGCGATGCTACTTTTAGGTTCTAATAGACTCTCTGTTATGTATCTCTATGGACGTGCTTCCAAAAAAGACGTTAATTTGATATGCAGGTAAAAATGTGATTCACATATGTGCTTTGCTTGCTCCCTTAGCTGCATTAAGGTTTTCTTGTGAATTGTGTTTTCGGTGTTTGTTTCTTTTGTATTTGCCGTTTGCAGATTTAAGGATAAAGCACACAGTAGAAAATAAGAGGGAAATAAGAACTCCAACTAATCTGCTAGTGTAGTTTTGATGTATATTGCACAAGTAGAAGGAAGGGTAGTTATCAATTATCATGGAAATGAATTATTTTGGATTTGAACAGTCTTACGAGAATTTTTCTATGCAACATGAATTTTGTGTATGATTTATGTCAGAGACTTGACAAAATTTTAAGCTGGATGTTGACTGGTTTTGGAATTGGCTATGCAAAAGAAATTTGCACCAAGCTCAACATAGGCAGAGTTCTTATATGCGGGTTTTTATATATGGTTATGAGGTGTATCTCCTGTTAGATCAATGAAGCTCAAGGTTATCTAAGGGTAGCATTAGTATGAACTTTTTCCAAGTATCCTGATGTTGAAATTCCGAGTTTACTTTCTTAACTGTTCTGAGATATGTTATTGCAGGACTATTGCAGTTGGTCCAGAAACTTATTCTAGTCGCAGCAACAATATTCGTGTATTACAAGCGTTATGGCACCCTTACAGTGATACTCATTTGGGAATCCTTTCTTCTGACTCGGTTTTCCGGTAAGGTTTTATTTTTTATTTTAAATGGTCTTCCTGGGTTATTGATACATATTTAGGCGTAGGATATTGTTTGCTATGTTCTAGGTTGTGAAGTGTTGAGTGTTCAATGGGTAGTCTTGGTTTATTTTAGATAATATGTAAGATAGTGAGATATTATTTTAAATGGTCTTTCTGGGTTATTGACCATATGCTCTTTTGTTTTTCTCCCAATATGCCCAAATCATCCAAAACGAGATTTCTCCTCAATAGTTGGCCATACTAAGCATGTGTTCATGTTCATTTGTTGATGCACAACACTATGTCCCATGTAACATAGTTGGTCTATTGGTTGTGCAATAAAATTTACCATTATGATTTAAAGGTAATTGTTTTCTCACATATAATTAAATTGTTTTGTTACCATATTTGTATATTGATCTTTGATATTGTAATATATGACTCATTGTTTTTTTCCCCTACACTATTATTTTGAGTTTCTAACTATATGATAATGTTTATTGTCTAATGGATGAAGTATGACAACATCAAATTTCATATAGATGCCCCTTAATTGGTATATAACTATATTATTTATTAAACAAATATTCTTAACTCAGACATTTTTCTTCTCACATTTCTTTAATTCTCTTTAATTGTAAATTCTTCTTTTTGGAGTTCCAAATTCTTTAATGAAAAAATAACTCTAACTGAGACCTTTTGTTCTCACATTTCTCTATACTTGTAAACTGTTGTTTTTAGGATTTTCAATCTGGCTGTGGATCCTTTGCTGCCAGAGCAAGAATATTACCTACAACCTGTGGAGCCTGGTAGATCAAGGAATGCTTCATCAGTGTGCCCAGTAGATTTTTCTTTTGGGGGTGAACATTTATGGGACAGGTTCAGTGTAAGTTCTGCTGATAATTAACTTAATTTTCAGAAAAATCTTCTATCATATTTTAAACTTAGATATCCATGCAGCAAGGTGTCTGATTTATTTTAGTTTTATAATTTGTCATTCATGGCCATTTGCTTTAAATTTCCCCAGAGATTGGTGATCATTTGGTTACCATATTATGAAATTGTTTACTGTTGGGAATTGTTTTAAACTATTCATACATAGTTACATTATGCTTGATCGACTTTAAGTTTTATGATATTCATGATATTCGCTGCAAGTACACTATTATATATAGATTTTTTTCCCTTAATTGATTACTTAACACATACATGGATACTTTACTTATAGGTATGCTTTTAATAAATTTTAATGACTTAGTTTTCCACTAATTCTATTTACTCACTTTCTTTTACTATATTATATTCAGGAATAATTTTTTCTTTCTTCTGTTTATAGTTTTTTTTGTTTTGTGCTGTTGAACAGGTTTTTATTTCATTCAGTGATGGAGCTATCTTTGTCCTTTGCCCAGTTGTTCCATTTGGAAGGTATTTTGCTGCTCATGATTTGCCTATCTGTTTTCTTTATTCCGCTTAAATGTATTACCCCATTTGTAATACTTGATGATAGTGCTACATAAATGACTGTTTTCTCTGTTTACCCACAGCCTCTTCAAATGCGAGTCTTTATTAGAAATATACAATGATGCACATACATTTGGCCTGAAATCAACCAACTCTTTAGCGGCTAGTAATTCAAAATTGGCAATCTCCTGGTTAGAAGCAACCTTTCCTGAATTGCAGAACCAAGAAGCAGAAGGAGACAACCATTCTTTGCTGAGAGCTAATGCTTATGCTATATTTGATGCTTCTCTTGTCTTTCAGGTAAACATATATTCTAGGCTACAGCATTAAAGGTTGTATTATATTGCTTTTGACATTATAGTTCATCGGTTTCGGTTTCTGAACAATATGACTAGCTTTTCTGTTTTTTAAATTTTCTAGGGACCCCTGAGAAGAGTAGGTCAAGGTCAAAATGAAGATTCATTTGGTCATAGTGTCGAATGTGAAGGCCGGGCTGTTAGCTTTCTATACAACTTAGCCAGCAAAGACTCTATTTTAGTTACTGCCTGGAGTGGTGGACAATTACAGATAGATGCTCTAGCCGATGAGATCCAACCTCTCTGGACTGTTGGTAGTCCACCTCGTCTCCGTGTTGATTCCCGTGACCAAATTCTTGGCCTTGCTATGATTTGCGAGCCAGCTGCCATTGACCGTCTTGAGAGACTTGATCACGGTGCCTGGTTGGGCAATCCACCCCCTTTGCTGAGACTGGCTATTGTAGATTTGGCTCTGCCACGTAGAGCAGAAAGTGGTTACAGTATTTCTTTGTTCAGTGATACTCTTATGACAGAAAGAATATATTCCCTTCATGATGGAGGGATTGATTCAATAGTGTTGCATTTTCTTCCATTCACGTGTCAAACAAACGGGAAGGATGATACAATGAGAACACCTTCTGTGCATCCTGTTCTTAATACATGTCAGAGTGGATGCACCTCAGAGCCTTCACTCTGTGGTTTCCTATCATTGTCAGATTCATTTGGATATTCATGGATAGTGGCTGTCACTCTTTCTCAAGAATGTGTTGTGCTAGAGATGAAAACTTGGGACCTTTTGCTTCCAGTAAGCATTGATACAGAGAAGAAACCGATTCAAGCGGAAGGAGAATCAAAGGAGAGAGAAAAACCAACTATAATTAGCAAAGAACTACTTAGTGGGCCCAAGGAGGTACTTGTTCCTCAGGCAGCTCCATCATTGCGTTCTGTTGCATCAGATTCAATTGAAGGCAGATCCACATTGCATCAGTATTTCAAGCTGTTTCATGAAACTTATGTGGAGTATGCACATAAGGTAAAACTACCAATTTGTCTCAGTATGATCTTGCATGTTTTCCTTAGTTTCATTAATACCTTGTGTTTACCTCATTTTATAAGACTGAGCCCATTAAGTTGCTGTCTTAGCCCCAGAGTTAGTAATATGTTTACAGAAGGTTGATTGTAGTTTACATAATTGACTATATTGAGTTCAATGTTACTGGTATTGTTCAAGCAAAATTTGAATACAGCTATGCTTTCATTTTCTGTCCTACTAGGTGTATCTGGAGCTCAAACATCATGCACCTCAGCTGAACAAAATCATTAATGATCAACATTCTCGTTTAGGCGATGCACAGCAGAAACTTTTGAAAGTTGAGGAAAAAGAGTCTCTGTTACAGAAAAGGATAGAACGTGTAACACAGATGCACCATTCCTTGGAAGAGCGCTTGCGACGATTAAGGAACTTACCTTGTGCTAACAAAAAACCACTGTCTAGAGCGGAGCGACAATTTAAGTCTGAGCTTGGTAAATGATCCAATGCATCCCTTTGTAATTAATGATTTCTTTTCTTAAAACTTTCACTGCAATGATCATAAGTTTTACCCATGACCTTGTGCTGGATCTTATGTGATTAATCTCTTTTTTTCCCCTAGCCTATACAACTCCCTCCGTATTATATACCGTTTTATGACTGTATATATCTGCTGAACTGAATCATACCATTATTCTTTCCAGATCACTTCAGAGCAGTTGAGTTGGATGCCTTGCATTCTTCTGTTGATGCACTAAATGAAAGGCTAAGAAGACACATGCAAGCATCCACTAATGCTAGTCGCCAGCAACAGAGAATAGCAGGGAAGAAAGTTGGTGCCGGGAAGGACCAGATGTCTATGCTCAAATCATCCCTTGAAAAACTCACTCTCGTTAATACTGAAAATTCAAAGAAAGTTAAGCTTGTTGAGTCTACTCTGAAAAGCAAAGAAAAGAGCAGCAGAGATCCAAGCCTGCCTTTGCTTTAAAACCTTCCTGTACTTTTTTACGTTTTATCATTGGACAGTGGTTCTTAGTCAAGCTCCCGTGATGTGGCTACCTGTAATTTATGAACTAACTTCATTTGTCAACGTCAAAAGGAAAGAAGTTGCAAAAATTGTGTGATTTACCTGATTCCTCTTAAATATGGAAAGGATTAGGAAAGTATTCATTCTTTTTTGAACTGGAACATACATTTAAAGCTTGTCAAATTCATTTTGGCTGATCACAAATGTCAAACAAACAATTTTATTTAGATTTGTTTCAAATATGTGATGTAAATGGATTATGCAGAGGTGAACTATCTCTTTCTCAACTCTCTGAATTGACATAGTATCGCCGATCAGAAATTCAGAATCAAAAACAAACCGTTGGTCGAAGTGGTAGATATGTTTTTTCACTTAACCAGTGGTTTTGAAATTCTAGTCCAGGACATGGAAAAGTGGTATTGGAATTTATCTGTTAAAGTTGCCTCTGATGAAAGCATTCTTAATTTTTTATATTTATCTGCATTCATATCATTCTGGGCATTTTTCTCTGTTCTTGGCTTATTGCAGGGTGTCTTTGGTTTCAATCCACTGAAGAATTCATTAATGGGTCAGTTGTGTGGTGCATAACAATAGTAAGTATAAATTTCAAATTTGTTAGTTTCCAAGTCAAAAAAGAAAAAAAATGTTAGCTTTATTCTTGGTTTTTAAATTAGGATAATTATCTATTGTTACTATACTTTAATAGATATGAAAGATTGATCTGAAGCCATATCTGAACTGCCAAACAAGTAGACATATTTCTAATAATTTTATTATTGTTCTCATTATTACATAATAATAATGAACATTAACTGCTTAAACTGATCTACAATCTAAGACTGTTGTTCTGCTTTCTATATGCTGCTCTTTCACAGGGCTATATACAATGACTTGACTCCTCCCTACGCTTCACTATGAGTGGAAGCCTCTTTTGCGTCCTTGTTGTTGGGAAGAACACCAACTTATCTTCCTCAGCAGGTACCCAGCTGCCATTGATTTCAAAGCAAATAATTACTTTTATTCTTGTATATTAAGTCAATTCACTCGAAAGAAAGGTGAATTAGCTAATGCTAAGCATACGAGAAATATTAAATACAAATAATATCTTGTTAATCATGTGAATAATGGCTTTCGCGCAGAAAAGAGTGACAAAAATAACTAACTATACCTGAATGTGGTGACAATGCGGTGAAGGAAGACAGAAAGAACAACCCTAGCGAGCTCATAGCCAGGGCACAGCCTTGGCCCTCCTCCAAACGGTGCGTATACATTTCCAGGGACCGTTGTCTCTGATTTATTCTGTTCAAATATTCCCCATCACAACTAAGTAAGCAAATAATATAATAGAAATCAAACTGTGAATGAATGAACAGCAGAACATGACAAAGATGACGGTATATGTACCTGCCATCTCCATGGATTGAAGGTGCGTGCATCTTTGAAATGGTCTGGGTTGAGATGTACAGCACGAAGTGATGCAAATACCTTCCATCCCTTTGGAATGGTGTAACCTATTCATCGCAAGCGATGCATTCAAAAACTATGTTATAAATTGAAATACTGTGAAGTCCATTATAACAAAAAACCACAATATAAGATAAATATTTCTTTCTCAAGTGATTATGTTTACCATTTATATTTATGTCAGTGGTTGTTCTCCTGAATATTCCACCAATTATGTTGGCCATCCTTAAGGTCTCATTCACAACCTACATGGAGCAATGACAATAACAACAGGTAAATATTTTAATACAAGCTCTTGATGTTTCTATTTTATTTTTATCTTTCATCTTTTATCTGCATTTGTTAATTATACTTACGCATTGAGTAAAGATCATTGACTTGTAATCTGCCCATTCAAGTGGGGCACCGGGTTTACTCCTTGATCTGATTTGGTCATGCTCTTCCTGCCAAATTGCACAATTTAAGTCTTAGCATGAGTAGCAAGCAATAGTACTTTAAAATAGTGGAACATTCAATCAATCCAACATTAGTCTAAATCTTATTAGTGCAGTTTGATATATGCAGTATATATTTTGTAGTTATCAAAACTTCACAGTACATTAGTGAGGTAAGGGTTATAATTATGCTAGAATTATTGTTACATTTTATAAGTTATGTGAAATACTAAGTATTATATAATTTGAAGTTTTATGAGAAAGTAACAAATAATTTAAGTAAGGATAATGATATGTGTGAATCCATCTTTGTAAATTCAGTATCAAAAGAAGGGAATTGGTAGTGATAGGTAATTATAAGTTGTTTATTTTTGTTTATTTATTTATTAATTATTACTTAAATAAATATTAAGTAATAATTATAGATATTGTATATATCAAATGAAATATATTAAGTAAGATAAATATAAAAATTTTGGATTAAGGCTAGCTATTTTTACTCTAAGAATGTGTGGTAACTTCTAAAAAAAATTTAATAATTATATATTAAACGGGAAACACAACAGAGCACAATAATAATGTGAAAAAGAAAAAAGCCAAAAAGGAAAAAACCAGGGATTTGGTAAAAAAAAAAAAAGGGTTTGTATGACGTAATGGTTAACTCTGTACTAGTCTGCAAGCCTGGTAGTTATAGCTTTGGGACATATATGTATTTCTGACATAGTAATTAAGGAGTTAAGTATTTAGGACCGTGTGATCATAAATATTCATTGAAATCAGAGCCTCACGATTTCCTAAGCAGAAGCAGAACAAGTTTACTCTGCCACAGACAAAAGTACCTTTTGTGGAGATTATGCAGAGGATGTAGCAAGGGGTATTCCTGTCTTTTTCATACACCGAAGAAACGTAGCGTTACAGTCAAAAGAATAAGACCAATGCAAGGCAAAGCGTGCGCTTCGCATGTAATAATTTTGTCTATGGGTTTAGTTTGACCATTGTCTTACTCATTTCTCTTTTCTTTTTCTTTGCTCTTCTTCATGTTTTTTTGATCTTCTCTATTCATTTTTTTTTTCAACTTTTTTACTATTAATTTCCAAAATTTTGAGATAATATAGCTGTTGTGGTATAAAAAATACTATAATATGATATGTAGTATAAAAACAATATATGAGTACTCTAATAACTAAATTTGCCATTATATATTATTGTATATTGCAAATAAATTAATATGAATTTTACATTGTTTTAATAAAATAGTTTACAGTTCAATAAAGAAAAAGTATAAGTAATCAATATTTTTTTAACTAACAAATCAGCAAAAAAAAATTAGAACATCCATAACCATTATTTATAGAACGTCCATAATAAAAGAAATAGAACTACCGAAACCTAAAACAACTAACAATCAACCAAAAAAAATAGAACATCCGAAACTTATAAACAAAATATCTGAAACTTAAATAATAGAATATCCAATATAAATTGTTGGCTAATATTGATTATATTTTTATTCGTTAATTAGTATTGTTAAATAAATTATTTTTTTAACTGAATTATTTGACTTCTCTATAATATAATTAATTGGTTAAATAATTAACTTTCTCATGAATATTAAAATTAGACACTATTGTATTTTATATTTTTGTTCATATTTAATTATAAATTAAAATTTAATTTGATTATAAAATCTGATTAAGTTGATTATTTATTTAAAAAACTTTATTGACTCCCCTACCCTAGTTTAAAATACGAAATCAATATGAATAAAAACCAAAAAATATACTAAAAAGATTGAAGTCATCAATGGTGAAATTACCAAGATCAAATACCAGAAACTTTTATCCAGACCATCAACCTATAACCTTATCCTCCCAATCCCAACCTGTCTGGCTACTCTGTCAAGCCAATGCATGTTGAACTTAAAAGTTTTCAACTGTTTTAACTGTGGTTAAAATTTGAAGGGGAAAAAATGGAGTGAATTGTACCCAACAATAAATGTTCACAAAACAACAAAGTAGAATTATAGCACTGACAAAACAATTCCATATAATTTTTTGCTTAATTATATTTCAATTTTATACCTTAAAAACTTGAATTATATATGATATTATTAATATATTATTTTATTTTGTGCAAAATATGAAAACTTCATTGGAACTTACGTAGGAGAAACGTTAGGATCAATATTTTCGATGTGAATTTGGAGGAGATTGATAAAATAATAAAGTAAGAGAATAATTAATTATATGTGACAATGTGAGTCTTATTATCTTAAATTTAAAAGCAATTAATATCTCACTTTATCATCACTTTATTAATTTTATTTTAGAAAAGTTTGATCTAATATTTTTTATAAATAAGAGTGAACACTTTGGACTAACATATTATTTTTAAACTATTAAAATATAGAATTTAGTATTTAAGGTTTAGAGTACAAAATTTACTATTTAACCAACACTTTATGTACAAATATCTTTTGTTGGCTAATATGGACAAAAAATAATAAATATCATGGGTGAGGGTGAGCTAGATAATATTTCAAAAAAAAATCAGTTTTTTTATTATAAATTTTTTTTAAACTAAAATTCGAATTTTTTATATATTTTATGAAAATAATTTATGATATTTTTATTTATTTAAAAAAATTAATTTTATTTATTTCTTAGATTTATCTAATTTGATAGCTCTGTAATTAAACTCACGCGAGAATTGAGAGCATCCTAGGTGAGTTAGGGTTAATGATGGAGAGGATTAGATAACAAAAAGAGGCTCCAAAGAGAGCAACGCCAAATTGTGACGAAGGTAGTTATGGACATGGACATGGATATATAAGGCATGAGGTACAGTACAGTGGTGGGGTTTCTCACTTCTACAACCATATACATGCATGCATAACATTCATAAAATAAAATAAATACTTATTATATATCAAAAGTTTTAACAAGGTTTATTTTATGCAAAAAGAAAGAAAGAGTAGTTGTGTAGAGTGTGTATGTGCTCATCATCATTATTATCAATTTATCATGTATAATAAGTTTGTTAATTGTTAGTTTTGACTTTGTGTGATCAGTGATGATTGAACATGCAAAATAGATTTCAATATTGTATTAAAAAAATGCATTCATTTAAATAAGTAGTGAATATTTTTTTAAAAAAAATATCTTTTTAAATCCCATATGCGAATAGGTATATATGTAATATGTAACTGTTGATTTTAATTTATATTTATATTTTAATTTTTTTTAATCAAAATCAATGATTATAAATTACAGGTATAGCGGTCCTGAAAACTTTCCTAATGTATATGTTAGTATGTTACTATGTACTCATGATGCATATACCTTAAGCTGAGCCAAGGCAAGAGGAGTATCAGTGAGGAACTTGATAGCAAGAGTCATGATGGTGGAGGTGGTTTCATAGCCGCCGACGATCAAAGCCAACAGAAAATCGACTATTTCATCGTCGGAGAATTGGTCTCCGGAGGCCAGCATTGCCCCAAGCATGTCCTTCTTTCTCTCCCCATCAATTTCACTTCGTTTTCTTCTCTCCCTCACTACCGGAGTTAGTGCCTCCACCACTTTTGTTCTTGCCTGCCAATTAATTTTCAATATTAATATTTGACATTACATGCAACTTAATATTAATATATTTTCATAAAGATTATTTATTTGGTTTAATAATTACTCATGCATGTTTTCCCTATGCCATAATAATAATAATAATAATAGGAAGAAAAAAAAAAAGCAGAAGGAGGAAAGTGATTAGAAAAATGAGTTGAAGGTGCATGAACCTTGATGGCCCTACGGTAGGTAGTTGAGAAGAGAGTGAAGGGAATAGCGAAGAATCCTTCAATCACCAGAACGTAGTGTTTCCTTAGACTCTCAGTCCATTCGTCTGGATCAAAGCTCATTAGTTGTTTCGTTGTCAAATCAAATGTTATCTGCAACCATTCCATAACAATTAAGTAAACATTAAGGCTATATATATCACTATATATCTCTATATATTCTATTTACAACACGAAAAATATAACATATAAAGAAGAAGACAAATGAATACAACATACAATAGCACAAAAACAGTTATGTATTACACAAAAGTGATATATCTCAACACAGAAATCAAAATAAATGAAGAAGACAATGGATATATAAAAATGTACAATGATAAACATAGATTAATTCTTAAGAAAATACCAATAGTTATACCTATTGGCTAATGCTACGCTGAAGAGTGAAGATTTCTTATTTTAGTAAAAAGAAAAATTTTAAAACAAAACTTATCATGTTTTATTTTTTAAATGCGTAAAAAATTTTACTCTTCGTCGATTTCTATTCTTCACCCAAAAATTCCATATCATTTACTTGTTTTTTAATATAATTTTCAAATTTTTGCAGATGCATTTTTTTCTTTATATTATGTTATAAGTTTTATGATGCTATATCACTTTTCACAAAAACTTCTGAAAATTTGGAAGGATAGAAGGAGGAAGCATGAATATAAATATGACTATAATTTCTATCTCTAAAACTTATTTTTACTAATATTATGTAATTAAAAATTATTAGTATGTATAAATTTTTTTTTATATTAATACTTGTTCCCCGTTCAAATTAAATTCATATACAAAAATATGTCATAGTCAACATCATTACATAATACATATTATTAGAGAAGAAAATAATGGTGAACAATATATAATAGCATGTCACATGCAAAATGTAGAAACATATTCATATATATGCATGCTTACTCAACATGATGATGACCTAATGTTTATATGCAGAATTATTATTAATATTATCATTATTATTATTCCTTTTAGCTGGAAAAACCTTTTCAGTTAAGCTAACGTGATGTGGGGATTCATCATCTTATATCTATATGCAACGAAATATATTGAAATGGAAGAATTTGGACACATTGCACTGAGCCATGGAATCTGAGTCACCATCCCCTATTATTTCCATCACGTACATCACAATCACATGCTAGCTATAATAATAACAAAGTTCCAATTAAATACTTAATTAATACTTTAATTTAATTACGTGTAATCAATCAATCATCAATCCAAACTTGAGTAAAATAAAATTTTAAATTAGAAGGATTAAAAAGAATGTTACTTGGAGTGCTATAGTTAGACACTTTGAGAAAAGGAGGTATTTAACTTTGAACCAAAATAAGCAAAAATAAATAAACAAGATCCAAACGATAACAATATTATTATGATTATTATGATTGTGATGAGGTGTAGAAAGAAGGTGTTGGTCCACCATCTCTACCACATGATATGTGATGATGATGCTATAAGCAACCTGACTCGTTCGATCTGCGAGCGAGTTGACTCAGTAAAATTTTAATTTCAAGATAATTATTGATAAGAATTATAAAAAAAAAAAAACTCTGCTTTAATAATATAAAAATAAGATGTATAAAAAAATATGCACAAAAAATAACATACATGTCAATTCTATGTATAGTATATACTAAAAAGCTTTCACACGATCAAAATATTCATAATTTAATAAATATACTATTTAATGAAATTTTTTTTTGGAAAGATGCTTGACTCAGAAAACAATATATATCTAATATTTCAATAATGGAAAATACAATTTTTTTACCCTCTTGTTCAAGAGATATCTTCATATCTAAGAAATTTTCATGACATAATAACACGTGTATAAACCGAAAGAATTATAAGAGGTATATATAAAAAAAATAATAATAATAATAATAATAATAATTTTTATTAACTATAGATTGAATATTTATTTTGATAAATAACAAATTGCACCAATCATAAAGTGGAGAAGAATATTCAATCGATCCAGTAGTATAAAAAAAATGGAATAAATAAAGAAACAAATAGAAATGGAAATAACAATAATATCTAAACACCCAAGTACTCAACAACCATCAATCACAATAATATCACTTGAAACTTATTTTTAAGGTAGTCTACCGAACTTAGCACACGGTTACGTAAAAGAAATTCATACAAACAATTCATATGAAAAAAAAAATAAATAATATATCTATCTATATAAATAGATAATACAAAATTAGTAAGTTATTGATGAAAGGGAAAATTTTCAAATAATATATTCATATAAATAACTCGCTTTCAATGCATGATGCCCCCAAAACAAAAGCTATATAAAAAAAAGACGTTCAGATCATTAACGGAAACGATTCAGTTTCCTAAAATCTTTTGTGGTTATATGCAACAATACATAACTAACATAACTAACCAAAAAATAAAAAGAAAGTTTCCCTCATCTAACATGAAACTCAAGAAAATCAATACATGCCATGATATTAATAATCTGGAAATTTCGTAATGAAGTTGATATTCTAAAATTACTAAATAATAATTTAAACAGATATATCAAATTATATAACAATTTTTAATAACAAATTTATATGAAGTTGGCTATGCTGTGAATATTTACGTCATCCATCTTTAACTAAAGTAACTAACCTTCTTGGCTTGTTCCAAGAGTAGAACCCGGTTGGACCAAGAATCCATGCTGAGCTGTATGAGGCGGTCCGCATCAGCCAAAAGATGATCCTTTAGGATCGTAGAACTCGCAAAACTCATTGTCATTGAGTGCATCCTCTTGTGTAGATTCCCCTTCATCAGCAACAACGAGTGCTTCCCCAAAAGGTTCGATATCGAACCGGGGTAACTTATCTCGAACAGCTTCCCTTCGTTCGCCAGAATGAACCGGTTCGTGTCCGGGTCAGCCGAAAACACCGTCGCTTCGCCGAAAACGTGAGTCATGAAGATCGGACCGTACCGTTTCATTCTCTCGTCCATGAACGGCTCCGGGTTGTCAGTCTTGTATAAAGAGATTAGCTGAAGAGTCTCGCCGATGAAGGGGAGGCCAAGGCTCCCCGGAGGGAGGTTGAGACGGCGGTAGCGCCACCGCCGGAAGAGGATGAGACCGCCGGCTATGGCGGCAAAGGAGAAGAGTAAAGATAAGAAAGAATACATGGGAATTTGAAAATGTAAAAGCTAAGGTTATTATTATTGGTATTAGCAATAACTTAGTAGAAGTGTATGTATATGTGTATCTATGTGTGTGAGTATGTATATATAGAAGGTTCTAGAGAGGGAAATAGATAGAGAGAGAAAGAGGAGCATTAATGGAGGGAGAAGAAGCACACGAGGGGGTTGAGTGGAAAGAGAAGGAGAAGAAGAAGGAGAAGGAAAATGATGTGTCTGTGTGTGTGGGGGAAAGAAAATAAAGAAGGATATTTTACACTACGCTTGGCTTGGAACTCTTTTTTCTTTTTTTTCCTCTTTAGTTATTTTTTTTTCTTTTTGATTGATCTATCTATCAGGATAAGAGTTTAGGTGGTGGGGAAGTATATGAAAAAGTCATTTTCCACTTTTCTTTTTCGGTTTTTAAAATGAGTTTACATTTTCAAGGTTTAATTCATTCATTTAGATAACCATTCAATAATTATATATAATTTTTGGACGATTATTTATGTTTTTATTATAAAATATACTTATTTTATAATCATAAATGTTATAATCAGCCATTAAATATTTATGTTTGAATACATATATTGTTAAATGTGTTTTGTTCGGAAAAATAATAGAAAACAATTTTTTTATAAAATAGTTTTTAAAAGAAGGAAATTATATTGCCGAAATACATCAATTTTAATCACAGTATTGATTGAAAATTCTAATTCATCTTCTTAAGTATCTTTATGATATTAAATGAGTAAAAATATATATATTTATATTTTTTAAATAATTATATTATATGTACATAAAAAATTAATTACTAACCAATTAAGATGTGAAGAAGTTGGGTGAAGTCGGATCTCCCCTAATCCAGGTCCGACCCAAAAAATAATTTGGGTCAATTATTTAGACCCTGACCTGGCCATTGACCTGATAAAATTTTGCTATCTTTAAGCCAGGTGAAACCGGATAAAAACCATGTGAAAATCGGATCTTGAACCATCAAAATCCTAAAAAAAAAAAATAACATTAATCACATGTTAACATTTATAATATTTCAATTTCATGCCAATAAAACACATCCCCTATATGCAAATAAAACACATCTCCTATTTCAATCTCATTCAATCTCCTGGATATTGAAGAAGAAGCTCGTCTCCCTTATTTGCTACTACTAAGTGCCAATACATGAATTACTTTCTATTGGGCCGAATTCTACATGATTGAACATTGAAATTGGACTCAAACAAAAGATAATAACATCTAAACATAATACAAAAAATCAAATTTCACCATCTATTAGTAAATAAAATCTCAATTTCTTATATAATTTTATTATATTTTACATATTTTATTAAATTATACATACTACTAGGCCACCGAGTGACCCGATACTTGGCCTAGACCCGATTTCATAGCATCACCGGGTTGATTTCATTTTCTTTGGATCAAAATCGGACCAATATGAAATCGAGCCAAAATGACCCAAATTTCATCGGGGCCCAGGCCGAATCTTTGGGACAGACCAGGCCATGCACAACCCTACCAGCTAGTCAGTTATCTTAATTTTTATTATATAATTGTATATAAGTTTTATTATTTTATTATTGCATCTTTAATTATTGCATTGTAACATGTTTAATTATTTGAATCACTAATTATTTAGTTACGAAAATATGTGCACTAATATGTATAAATATTACAAATACATGGATAATAAATTAAGCGGGTATTTTTAATATATATTTAATATTTTTTTTTGAAAAATAAAAAATTAAAATTTTATTTATTTAAAAACTAAAAAAATAATTAATAAAATAAATTAGTACTCCTAATTTTTTCCATAAAATATATACTTTAAATCATAGTTATTAAACTCGGACCGGATCGATCGGTTCGACCGGAAAACCAATGAACCGGACCCAAAACCGATCCAGTCCAAGAGAAAGATCGCTTCTACATGTAACCCGGTGTAGACCGGTCAAACTCGGCTAAACCGGTAAAACCCGGACAACCGAGCCGACCGAGTATATGTTATAAATTCTTCAAAAACATACCTCCAAGGATTTGAACCCTCCTCGTCCTGTATGCGGCATAGGACATCTGCCGCTGAGACATGTGTACATTATCATAACATAGAGGCTAATTGTGATATATAACACATTTTCCAACCTAATTATTAATATTTCTTATTTATTTTTTATTTATATTTATATTTTTTAAATTAAATATATTTTTATTTACATAAATTTTATTAAACACTTACAAATTTAAAATAAATAATTTTTTACTTAATCACAACATGTGTTTTTTATTTTCATAATTGTGTGATATTTTATTAATACTATTTCTCTATAAACACTCATAGTATATACTATATAATAATATAATAGATATAAAATAATTAATAAAAAATGAAAATTTAAAAATAATAGTTATTTTTATATAAAAATTATTTTAAAAACTCTTAATATAATGAATATAGTAATAAAATTTTATATAATTTATAATTTATTGTATTATAAACGGGCCAACGGGTTAATAAGTGACCCGACGGTTGAACCAGTGACCCAATGCTCTCATCGAGTGGATTGACGGTTCAGTTCTGATAACTATGCTTTAAATGATTATACACTGAATTTGATGCAATCTATTTCACTATTTGGAATATACTATTTATTTTTACTTATAATTTAATACCACATATTTTTCTCTCACATTTTGATTGAGTATAAAATTAAATATAATTTAAATAATATTTAATTAACTTAAAATATTAAAATAATTGGTGTTTTAAAACAAAAAGAAATATGGACGGACAGAAAGCAAGAAAAGATACCGTAGATAATATTTGCTGGTTATATAGAAAAATAATAGTAGTAGATAATGATATAATTTGAGTGATAAATTTGTCATTAAAAGAATTTTGGGATAAAAGGATAATTTTAAAATAGAAGTAAACGTTAGAGATAATTTTAAATATAAAAAAATGTTAAAAATAATTTTTATTTTCGGTGGAAGACTAAAATATTAAATAACGTATAATATTTCTACTACCATATCCTGGACCTCAGTTTATCATATTGTTACTTTAAATAATTAAATACTACTATTTCCCAATGAGTTATTCTTGAAGGAAGCAATGATTTTTGGTTTTCGAAAATGATATTTATACACAAAAAAATTTCATTAAATAACTTATATTTATATATAAATGTACATATTATTTTATATAATTTTAATATATATTATATTTTAATACATATTTTATATAAAGTGATTTATTTAGTATATTTTTTGTGTACACTACTTTTTTGTGTGTGCACTATTTAATAAGGTTAGTTTTATTTTTTAGCTTCGTATTTTGAATGGGTCTTAAAAGTATAATTCTGACATTGTGACAAATTGTTACTAGATATATATGAGTGGGCACGGGTTGAGTTTGTTAGGAGTTAGGGTGAAAAGGGAACCAATTAAATCTTAAACCCGATTAACAATATGTTAGATTAGTTTGATTAATCGGGTATCTACTGAAACCAGAAAATTTGGAAAAAAATTTTAAAAATAAAAAACTATAAATGACATAAAACTAAAGAGTAAAAGATATTGTAGTAATAACATAAAACTAAGAAAATATAAAAATCAGAAAGTATATAAGTTATATACTTTTATTTTTATATTTTTTAAAAAATTAATATTAGAAATAATTGAATATTCGGATTGGTTCTGGTTTCGCTCTCCCATAATCAATATCCGAATCAATATTAGGTTGGATCTAATTGGATTAGATTTGATTATACTCGATTAGCCATCAGGTACTGAACCAATATAATCGGTTTTGATCGGGTCCGGACAGATAATCGGGTACCTATAACCCGTGCTCACCGTACAAAATTTGATTACATAATTGCTGAAAAATACTAAAATTATCGATGAAAGATTTAGACGCTGATAAAATTATTAACAAAAAAAAGAAACGAGTTTTCTACAAATGAAAGACGAACTCCGTTTGACAAAATTATAAAAATGTTATCAAAAACTACCCAAACATCAATGACTCATTAATGACATTTGAATAATTTTGTCAAACTGAGTTTTATGGATAGAAAAAATAAATCTAGATAGTTTTGTCGGTCTTGAATCTTTAGCGGATAATTTTAATAGTTTCTCTATAATTGCGATTGCTGTTTAATTATATATACAATCTTATAAATCTCACATTAAGTAATTAATTAAGTGCACTTAAACCATAAAATTCTTTCACCTAATAAATAACTAGTCTTTTGAGTTTTACTTCTTTTTATATTTTTTAGGTTTATCTATTGTATATTCTACATATGTTAAGGTTATTGTTGGTAAAAGTTTTTAAGCTTTTTAATTTTTTTAAAACTTTTTAATTTAATAAATAAATCATACAAATGCATTGGAATTTAAACTTTATAGGTTTAATACAAATTTTCTTAATTGGTATACATTAACCTGTGCTCTTAGGCACATACTATATAAACTTTCCTATTAGCTAAAGTCAAATTAATCTCGTTGACTTTTATCGCACTTAATCTGAGTTGAAAAAGCGTAGAAAACAATTAAAAAAAACGACTTTTGATAATAATTTGCTAGTGAAAGCAAATATTTGATTGTAGAGCAGACACCAAAAAATAAAAATAAAAAATGATTGTAGAGCAAGTTAATTTACCCCAACTTTACTCATTAAATTGAATTTGCTTCTCTATTTCCGGAATTGCACAAAAAGGTACCAAAATTGCACATTCACACCGACACACTTGACTGGCATGGTTCTCAAATATGTATGTATGAGAATATTCTCCTTCGGCCTTCGGATGTTGCTCATCATTTTAATCTAAACAACAAATTAAAGAACATTATTATGATTGTCACAATCCACTGTCTCACTATTATCACTATATATATGCTTATATATATCATTCACATTTCACTATACTCTAGCTCTTGTTCTTTTCGGTTTAAAATATTTATTCAAAAAATCAAAATAAAAGCTTAAAATAATTCATTCATATTTTTTAATAATATTAATTATTAAGATTATATAATTTTTTAAAAGAAAGCATACTGCATACTTTAATTAAGTGAATATCATGCTTTAAGGGTAATTTGACTATGTGTATATTTCTAAATATTTTACCAAAAAAATATTGTGTGAATTAAAATAAAGGATAGAGGAATTTCAGATGCCAAGGAATGAAAGGAAGCTAAGTGAATATCCCAGTTATTATTAGAAAAATGCTGAATGCATATTAAATATCAGCCATTACTCCATTAAATTATGTATTTGTGAATATATATTATTTAGATTATTTCAAATATGTATTTTATATGAATGACTATTTTATTAGTAACTAATTTTTTATATATTATTATAACTAAATTTTAATGCTAATTTTACATATATACATTCAATTATGTAATACATAATATATAGTAAAATAATTATTTTTTATATTAACTGAATAAAAGATTCTCCAAAAAACAAATAAAATTATACGAATATATATATATATATATATATATATATATATATATATATATAATTTTATATTATTAATACATCAAATTTAAACTATTACAATTATTTGACCTAACTACCAACACACACTAAAAAAATGTTCTGATATTAACATTAAGATTTGATGATATGAGCCATCCTAATACAATTTCAAAAAATAACTTAAGAGAAGTTGATATATAAAACTCTGTATTATTTGGTTGGAAGAAGACATACAAAGGAGGAGGAGGTAGGTATGCATCTCCATATAATGGAAAGCATGGATCCACGTGTGTAGTGAAGTGACACTGCTAGTGCTTAATTTGTAGTAGTAGTGGGGACAATTAGCAAATATAATAGATTGAAGTAGTATATAGAAATATATAGAAGTTTTAATTGCAATAAGCCTAAAGTTGCAAGTTACGGTCCCATGCAATATGCATCTCAATTATGTGCTTCCTGGCTCCACCATATATATAGAATATAGGTCCCTTCCGATAAGACCTCTTTTATTTGCTTTGTGTATTATTTTATAGGTTTTTTTTATATAAATTAAATTAAATTATTATTTCTCCAAATAAATCAATCTATCTGTATTTATTTTTTTGTTTCCTATGTGTAATGCCGCGAGGTTAACTGGCGTCAACGTTTTGAGTGAGTGCCACTGGATTTTTTAGCGTTACTTTACTCCGTTGTTAGCGCAAAAGAAGCACTCGTGGTCGTCGCTAAGAACCTGAATATAGTTCCCACTTCCCTCCATTTATTCTCCAACCACCTGCCGGTTTTAATAAGAATAAATAATTAAATAGATATACACGCACATATAAGTTAAAACAAAAAAAAGAAAAAAGCTCAACCCATGATATCAAAATCACATTTCAAAAGAGAAACAAACCATAAATATTAAAATAAAGGTCCATGTCAAAATAAATAATTAAAAAATCTATATTGAGTTTATTAAATACATAAATGAAATATATAATTAAAAGAATATTAAGAAAGAAAAATATAAAAAATTATCTTGTAATTAGTAAATACCAACTAATATTAAAATTTTAAATTTGATAATTGATATCTAAACTAAAATAATTCCAAAAAGTAGCAAACTCTAGTTACAAAAAAAAAATAGCAAACTGAATTGAAAAAAAAAGGCGCCTTCTCTTGAACGGTGGCCTTGGTTTTCTTCAAACCAGCTTGAGAAGAGGCACCTACGTTGGCAGCCTTCTCCTTAATCGTGTGTCATGTATTCTTTACTCCTTGCATTTTTCCTTTCTTCTTCATCTTTCTTTCTTCAACAAATCTGAGTAACGATTCAAATCACAATTACTTTTGAGTAATTAGTAAATCTAAAACAAAAATTATCAACATAAATTCAATGATAAAGACAGAAT
>JASCZI010211458.1:40203-101813 GCA_036250425.1 Stylosanthes scabra | reverse complement strand
GGAAGAGAATAACATAAAACCATAAAACTCAGATAACAAATGAAAGCCTCTCCTATTAATATTTATAATATAAATTTGTTGGACTCTGTTGATTACAAAATTCGAACAATTATTTTTAAATTTCAATATTGTAGCATGTTTTTTTAATTTTAAATTTAAATGATTGTGTGTTTTTAAATAAAAATTTTGAAAACAGATAAAAAATTAGTTTCTGTTTCAATATTAATTTAATAATAATTTTATTTTAATAATTAATTAGCATTAACAAATTTGTTGGAACTGACATCGATCGACCAATTGCACGCGGACACTTGGGGATCATTTAGCGAAGTACACATGTCAACAGGAAAGGACTGCCAAATGGCGAACACGGAGTAGGAGCACTATTCGTTTTATATATTAATAGATATGAATTTTTTGTATAGGTTTTATTTTTTAATTTTTCTTATATTGAAATTCTTTTTTTTATTCAATAACTCTAGATCTTTTAATAATCGAAGATAAGGTTTAATATTATGCTATGAAATATCTCTTTTAAAAAAAATTAAGGATATATATTATAAATGATTATACTTTTAATAATTTATTTATAATTTTTTGAGAAAAAAATAAAGATCGGGAGGCCATTGTCTCCTTTTGGTATGAGACTCCGCCTTTTGAGAACCAAAATATGAAGAAACAAAATTCATTTAATTGTTGAAATATAGATAAACAAAAAATAAAGATACATATTTAAATTTAACAAAATTTAGATTAGCGTGTCTTTAAGCTTTTTTTTATATATTTATTCTCCGTAACTTTTACTGCATCTATTTCTCTAATTAATATTAATAGACAGTAGATAAGATATCTAATACTAAGAGAATTCTAATGAAGAATTTTTTGAGTATCAATTTAAAATTTTAAAGCAATTGAATTAAGTTGATATGAAACTCTGCATTAGAATCAATTTATAAATTGATGTTGATATTGATAAATTGAGACCGTATCAGTTCATAGCTATTTAATGCAATATTGAAGAAGAATTTAATAAATTTTTAAATGTTATTTTTTTAATGTTAAAATTTTTAACTTAAAAATAGTACTAGGCATATGTACTCTAGCATGTATTTAATTTTAATTTTTATTATTTGATTGTAATTATTTAAAATAATTAAAAATTAAATAAAATATAAATTTAATGAATTGAAACTAAATATTAAAATAATAAATTTCAAAATTAATATTAAATTATTATTTATAATATATAGACTCACAAATATTAATATGTTATTTTATAAAACCTAAAATAAAATTAATCTAAAATCATACAAGATGCTCTAAATTACTTGCACTCTATTTTATAGCTGTCTTTGCAGCCATCACGTAATTCCAGGCCAAAAGAATAGCATCAAATAGATGATTATTTTACTGGACTTTATACTTTTCTTTCTCTCTCTTTGGGATCGAGACCTTCAAAACGATAAAAAAAAAAAATTAATAGCTAAATAAAGTTCAAGATCAACAAAACATTATTTCTCTTCAAAAGCAAAGATATTATTGTAAAGACTAAAATTAAAATATAAAAAAAAATTGTGGCAATTTTGTTTTGTATAACCCCTGAAGAGAGAGTTCAAAGACCGAGGTGAGTTTCATGAGAAAATGATGTCACAAAGTCAACAAAAGGTAGTGAGTGGTGAGCAGCATACGTGACCCTTCAACCAATCACTTCCCACCCCACTTTCCACGAATGGTTCCTGTCAGTCTTCTCACGTGTGCCCCTGCAAATATTTTCTAAATATTTTCTTCTATGACATGATATCATTTCACAGTTATCTTGGATATTTGTTAAAAAATATTTTTATTTATGAATTATTTTTTTAAAAAATAAAGGCAAATTATCATTTTTGTTTACAAAATTTATTTAGAACACTCATTAATTTATCCATAAATAAACAAAATTAATATTATGGCCTCGTATTATACCCCTAGAGATAAGTTATAGATAATAAAACTATTCAAAATGTTAATATTATTTCTTTTAATTTAACATAACTTAACTACGAATTTTCAAATACACATAGAAAAAATGAATAATAAAAAGTAAAAATTGAGTACATGAGTAATACTCTAATTTTTTATTGTTAAAAATTACAATGTTTACATAGTAATATTCAAATATTTAATTATTGTTCATCATATTTTTATTTATTTTACCTGCATTATTTAATTTGTTTTGACCCAAAAAGAAACCAGGGGCATAAGCAAGATGATCGGTAGTAATGAATTGAATGCTATTCCAAATGAAAGGAATAGGGCTGTGAGCCTGTGAGATAATAAATAGGTGGGGAGGGGTTAGGAGCAGTTTCGCATGCAATTAGCTTAGCTATGTGTATTAGGTCTTATAGACTTACATAACAATACAATTGGCTAAGACTTCAACATGCAGGGCTATGCATCAATGTATGTTTTTGAAAATAATCTTGTCATTGATTTTAATTTTCACTGTTTTTTAACATTTCTCATAGGTTGGTTCTTTCTTCCAAGATGCATCAATTTGTTGAAACTCCTTTTCCTTTAATTAATTTCCTTATCTGCCTCGAAATAGTGACTTTGAATTTCAGAATTCTTATCCATTTCTTCTCCTATGCATGCCATCTATAAATTCTTTGATTTTTTTTTTTAAAATTTAGATTTTTCATGTTGAAGAAATAAAAATCTTAATACAAAAGTATACCTAAATTCATAGAGGCACTGAGCGTGACGTCGGTATTATGATTGTTTACTATTTATAATTAGATTTTAATTTTAATACACTTAGAGTATAAAAAGCTTTACGAAGTTATTTAATAAAATTTATGTATTTATATGACTTTAAAAATAATAAAATTAAAAATTAATTATTTTTGATAATAATATTGTAATATTTCTCTTATATTTATACAAAGTTTCATAAAATCCTAAAACTCAAATAAAAATAGAATATTTATTTTTATTGCCGTGAGGGCCAAATAAAAATAAAAATGACTAGTTTTTTCATATAAAATAGTTAATGTAATTATAATTAAAATAATTATATATCATAGCCTACAAAATATATTAGGAAGTATAAATTCTTAACATACCATGCATTCTGACGTCATGATGTCTCCTGAGTATTGTCTTTCATAGATTTAAATACGAGATCTCTAAAAAAAAAACGGTAATGTGATATGAACTATAATGTATTTATTGTTAGGTGAGTATTTGTGAAATTATATATAATTTGAGATTAAAGTAAAATTTATTGTTCTAATAATTAGTTTTAATTTAATTTATTATATTTTATTTGAATTAAAAAGTTAAACAAAAGTAATTATACAAATGATAATATTTTATTGATTTTGTTAAACATGATGATAAAATTTCACCTTAATTAAATTGATTTTATATAATAAATCAATCCCAAAACAAATATTAATTTTAAATCAATTTATTTTTTGAAAGTATCAAAACTTATGCTCTAAATGAGTCCTGGAGTTGCTCTTATAATTTTACCCAAGTTTTCGGTAATTAAGACCTTATAGTTTAAAAATTTATAATTGAATTCATATATTAGATTAAAAGTTTTAATTAGGTCAATTTTAACCAATTCTTTTATAAAATACAAATGTTTTTGAAATTTTTTTTATGTTTAATATAGAATATATAAATTATATTTTCGGTAATATTGGATATATATACATTCATGCATTCATTTTAACAAAAATAATTCTTATTTGTTTTGCTGTTATTCAAATTTTCTATATTAAGCTTAATTATTTCTGTGTTTGGTGCGTAGACTTATTAAATTTGAAAATACATATAGATGAATGCATGAATGTGTATACACACTTAAATTTATTCTAGTATTTCATATGTAAATATTTTAGAATTATTCCACTCTTCTGAAAAATAATAGCTAATCCAAATTTAACTCAAATCTTTCTTTGATATAAGAATTCAATTACATATTTTTATAAACTATTCGAGGCTTAATTATAAATTTAGTGAAGTTATAGAGATTAACAAAGTAATTATTTTTTTATCGTTATACTTTTTAAACAATAGTTTAATATTCGTCCCCACACTACGATATGATGGTAACTGGCTAGAGTAAGATTGCAAGAGGTACCATGTTTTGAGCTAAACCATTTATGCATTATGTAATGGTGTAGTACTAGCTAGTCTGTGTCTTGTAACAAGTAGGATTGGTGTGTTGTAATGGCTATATCGAAACGTGATTTGTGTGACCTATTGTGTTATATTCATGATATAGTTCCTTTGGGAAGGATTTAAATATTAAATAATTTCATAATTTTAATTATTAATTTTAATAATGAAATTATATATATAGTAAAATTAATAGTTAAAATTATTGAATGTGAATTATTATAAATTATGAAATATCTAAAATGTTTCCTATAAATTTTGAAAGAAACTTATCCATTATGACTTGAGCCAATGCAATTTTTCTTTAAAAAAAAAAATTAAAAACAATGTAATGTAAAGTTGACATTAGCCTAATTAAGAGCTAAGATAACATCTATATTTGAGCATTAACCTAAGAACTACTTCAAATTAAAGGATAACAAACTGAAACATTTGATTTTCTAAGAACATTTTTGCAAAATATTTGGTTGAGTAGTTGACAAAGTTCAAATATGATTGAATAGAGAAATGTACTGTATGTGAATAAATAATCCCTCTAAATTTAACATTATTGTTATTTTAACAGTTATATTGAGCAATTTTTATTGAGAATATAACAAAGGTGTGGGTTTCATATATATTCTTTCTGTTTATTTTTATTTTATTTTTTAAAAAAATTATAAAGTATTTTTAAAATCACAAATTTTTAAATTAAAACCACAAATTAAAAATGAAAGTTGTCATGTGGATCTTAAGAAGTTGTAAAAGCATTATTTTAAAAAATCCAATTTGATAAATAGAAAAAAAGTAATAATACTTAGGCTGGATTTGATAATACTATGACTCTCAAATAAAAAGTAGTCATCAGAGAGCCACAACCTACAGATTAATGTTGGGTAAAACTGCTCAAACTTAGCTCTTATAAGTAAGCAAAAGTCATATATATATATATAGCATTTGATAAATATATTTAACAATAACTCTTAAAGTATAAAATTACTAAATTTTGTTAGTATTTCTTATATTAATGTAAAATTAAATTAATTATTTGATAGCAAATTAAATATTTTATTAAAATATAAAATTAATTAATATTTTACTTCTTAAGGAATCAGAATCAATTCTTAAAAATTACTCAAAGATTGGCTCTTAAAAGCACTCCGACTTTCAAAATTCAAAAATCTCTTTAATTTTAAATTACCAAACATAAAAATATATCTCCTGAAATTTATATGCACTTTCTCAAAAAACTTTATCAATCCCACATGGTCCGATGTTATTCAACATTATTAGGCAGACGAACGAATATAAATATATTATAGGCATAAAATAGGATAATTGTGTTGTCTATTGCCATTGAAAAGCTACATATACAGATAGATGAATAATTAGTTGTCGTCTTATTATCATGGAGAAATTAAACTGGAAATTCCAACTGAACTATCTAATAATTTATATTTGTTCGAATTATTCTTACGGTTTTTTCTATGGTAATAATACTTTCCATTTCTTGAATGAACCATAATTCATACTTAAATTCATATATATATAAACTAGTCCCAACTTTTTCAGATCAATATCAATTATGTTTTTCCATAAAAAAATATCAACTAAGTTTTTTAATACTACTTTTATTGTTAATTCTAAACCCTAAATGTAAGTCCTAAACCTTCTAAAAATAGAATTAAAAATAAATTTTCAAATAAAAAGTTGACTAATGTTAATTAATTAAAAATTAGTTTTCTATACTACTTATTCAATTAAAAAGTAGAAAGAAGTGTATATCATTTTGGTAGCCATCATAACTAATTAAAATAATTATGTGGAATTTTATAAGTCAAAACTTTTCTTAGCTTATTTTAAGCCCAAATTATAGAAGTCAACCTTGATGAGAGCCAATTGTTGAGTAAAAAAGAACTAATACCCATTCATTACATTTTTTCCTCTAGAATTATCCTTTTATTATTTTTCTCTATTTAAAACGAAACAAAAGTAAGAATAACACGAAATAAAAAAAAAAAAGAATTACTCTACGTTGATTTGATTTCCTAATGTAACCGCTACAATATTACCCACTTCACATGTTCATATCCAATGCGACAGTTGAGGATATTACACACCTTACCTGTTCACATTCAAGTTTCATCACGGAATTTTAAACCATTCATTCATTAAAATTAGGTTCAAAGTGGCTATGATGAGGGGTTTTTGACGATAAAATTCATACTAAAAAGGATGTCCTCATCCATACTTTTTCACATATTTGCTAATGAATGACCAAGTTTTTTATCTCTTACTAATTTGTGATCTTAAATAATTATTTGTTAATATAGCTTCCTAAATACTCATAATTGTTAAATTTCCTCCCACCTAGTACATTGATGTGTTTGCTAGTGAATTTCAGAACCAATGATGTGGAGGAAAAGCCTAAAGGAAGTTAGGAAGAACATGGAAGCAAGGAGAAATGAAACAAAGCCAAAGAGCTCATTTTGCACTGACCGCGCGGCCGCACGCCCTAGATGGTGCATCCGCGCTAGCCCTTACTTGGTGAGGAAATTTTCGTTGATGGCGCGCCCGTACGCCCCAGGTGGCGCGTCTGCGCCACCACGTTTCTTAATGACGAAATCAGCGAAGACCGCGCGCCCGCGCAACCCAATTGGCGCGTCCGCGCCAGAGCGTCAGGAGTACATTAAATGAAGGCTAAAATGTGGATTTCACGTTTCCGGGCCAAGGCCTAGCCCTTTCTCAAGCCCAATTCGACTTAATAAGGGGGAGAACAGCTGAAGACACAACAACACTTCTACCATGATTATCAATTTTAGTTTTAGATAGTTTTTAGAGAGTTTTTGGGAAGAATTTCATTTCTCCCATTTTTTCTTAGTTTTCTTTCATTGTTTTTCATCTCTAAGATCTCCATCACCAACCAAACTTTTATTTTATTACTTACTTTGTGTTTGATTTGTGAATACTCTCTTTAATTAAAGCATTTCTAGTTTCTTCATCTTTCTTGCTCATTAAGTTTAGTTTATTTCTTGCTTTATTTTATGATGTATTGTTCTTGCATGCTTCTATTGGTTTTGGTTGTTGATTTGCCATATTAATCATCTTGT
This sequence comes from Stylosanthes scabra, assembly GCA_036250425.1. NCBI lineage: Eukaryota > Viridiplantae > Streptophyta > Magnoliopsida > Fabales > Fabaceae > Stylosanthes > Stylosanthes scabra. The sequence continues at coordinate 94,554 of JASCZI010211458.1, read as the reverse complement.
TTGTTTATTTCCATAGCTATAATCATGCTTTTCTTTTATACCCACCAAGTGTTTGATATTTTGTTTCTAATAATTATGGAGTAGTAGTGATCTTGTGCTTTGGTCATGGGTTGAGGTGTGGATGATCTTAGTCACTAATCCCTAAGGACAAAGATGTGTTAAGCCCCGGGTTAAACTATTCCGTTGGCGCTAGGCTTTCGCTAGTGTGAGTGAGTCCTTAATGAGGTGAACTTGATGAAATATTCGAGTTTCAAGGACCTAGGTCCGTCACATTAGATGAGTTGCCTAGGACTTACGAGATACGCGTTAATTCCACCCACTCGACCTCTTGACAGAGTGTGGATTTGTGGCTTACGTGACAACCATCTATAATTGGGATTAGTGGTGTTCATAGGGACATACAATACCTCAACTCAAGACCAAGCACCCTTATTTCTTATCCATTAATCAATCTCTTGTTTTTCTGTCACTTCTCTCAATACACACACACACCTTTTTGCAACCCCAAACATCTTCACAATCAAAATTAAACCACGGTTCAACTCCTAGGGAAAACGACCCGAATCTTGTACTCGATTATTTTAAATATTGGTTGCTAGCTTTTGCGATACATCTTTTTTTGACGGAAACGTTTCGGTTTTGCAACTAAACTGGTTCGGGTCGCTACGACGATCTTTTCCCCCCTCGTTCTCACGAACGCGGAGGGACCCCAAATCTAACCCGTTGTGACGCCTAGAAACGGCTTCCATCAGGCTACAAGTTTTAGAGACTTTTTATACCTCTTATTATCAAAATCTTACACAAAGATTTATAAACAAAATGGGCAAAATTACAATTGATCCTAAAACAATAAAATAAAATAAATATAAAATGAGTATTAAGAAAAATCACATAACTTATTTCAGCTCTCAGTTTGTCCTCTAAATCTTATATCATTCTCCCACTCTTCAAAAAAGATTCGTCCTTGAATCTTGTTTAAAGTAGATACCCATAAAAAACGACTTAAACAACCCAACTTTTGTGCATGCCTTTTATTCAAGATCCTTTGCACTATTAAATATAAAGCAAACAACAATTTGATATATGTTGAGTATTTGAAACATATCACATGTAAGATGCTCATAAAAGTATGCAGCTACTTGTTTTGCTTCTTGTCTATCCACTTTAAGGCTTTCAACGTTCAGCATAATGCCTATAAAATTATCAAAAAGTAACATAGAAGCACATTTTTAGTCTTCCTTACAGTTCTTGTTCTGTTTCTCAAAAATCTTTTGTTCACATTCATTGAAATAATCACTCTTCGTCTCACTCTCTTCTTTTCTCAAATGCTTCTTTTATTCATCTTGATTGTCACTTTTCTCATATCCTAAAATCCCTAGTCACAAAAAAAAAAAAATCCTAAAATCCCTTGTGAAACTATTTGCATATTTGGTTCCTCCAAGAACACATCTCCACTTACAACATCTTCAACTAAGTCTTCCATATCCAATTTAGAAGTATGAGTAAAATCGGGATTAGAAGAATTTACCATTTGAAGGTGATCCATATGATACGTCTTCAAGTCTGCAACCTTGAACGTTGTCGTATGTTCAAATCTTGCACCGTTAGAACCTCTTATAGAAATAGAATTGAATCGTGCAGCCAAATGTTGTTGTTGTTTCTCTGCCTCAATGGACAAACTGAGTAAATCATCCATTGTTGCATAATAGAAAAATTCAACCTCATCTGCAATATCCTGATTTAACCCAAGCAAAAATCGCCCCATAAAAAACTTAAATACATTTGTCAATATTGGCCTTGTTCATCAAATTTTGTAGTTGCACATAATACTTTTTGGCAGACTTGGAACCTTGTTTTAGCTTACGAAGCCTTTCAAGAGACTTCGACTTCTCATGATATGATGAAAGCACAAACCGGTTCCTCATGATTGTCTTCAGCTTATTCCATGTGCTAATTGGTAGTCATCTGCATCTTCTTCGAAATCTCTCTAAGTCAGCCCACCAAACATGAGCATATTCTGAAAATATAGCTGATACCAATTTTACTTTTGTTTCCTCTAAATGGTTGCAGGTTGCAAAATATGACTCTACATTCTTTTTTCATGTAAAGTAAGTGTTAGCATCATCTTCCCTTCCTTTGAAAAAGGGTAGTTGCATCTTAAAAACTCTTCTTGCATACGAGAATGCTTCATTGTCATTATCATAGTCCTCAATCATCACTGCTTTAAATATGGAAATCTACAAAAAATGTTATAGAAAAAATATCACAAATCGCTCGCTCACGTCTTTCACTCAATTATGAAAATTTGTGTTTATTTTTAAAATGAATTTTATCCTCTATTGTACTCATCACTCTCGTCTTTTATCACTCTAAAATTTCTTTGACTATTGCACTTTAAAAACCAAATAAAAAATAGAAAAATCTGACAAGAACACTGGAAGGAAAAAGACTAAAATGTAAAGGTAAAAGACAGATCCCTAAAATTAAAGGTAAATACTAATAGAAAACTAAAGTATCAAGCAAAATAAATAAAGGTAAAAACAAATGGGAAGAACTGAGTATGTATGTGTTGGGCCATCGTGGGGAACAAAATTATTGAGGAAATTTTGGGGAGGAACCAAGTAGGAGAACATAATATTAAGAAGACACTACTTCCAACTCAAAACCTTAAGGTGTCAAGTAAGTGATTCTCTCATCTTATAAACTCCTCATTTCTCTTTGTTCTCAAAGATGTGGTACTAAACCTCTCACACTTGATGAACTACAACAATCTCTCCCTCAAGTGTAAGTCTCCACATCGAGAACAATCAACTCCCCCTATTTTAACTCCTTCACTACATCGCTGGACTCGTTGCTCGAACCACCTTTGTCGAGAAGACTTTGGATTCTACTCATAAATACTCCTTAAAATTAGACGATCAACCATCAGATCTGAAATCACTTGTTGGGCATCATGACTATACCCCGATGGAGATTTAAAATAGAGAAGTAGAAAAGAGCAACAACACAATTACAACATAAGAGAATTAACGTGGAAACTGAAAAACAAGAAAAAATCACAGCCGTGGCCAAATGATAACCAAGAAAACATTATGAAAAATATTACAACACAATATTTTCTACTCCGTCACCAAGAAATCCGACACACTCTTAATTACTACACCTTCCGCATTGTTATAAGAGAAAAACTCTAAAGTACAAGAAGAAATTTAAAAGTCATACAATGTGTGTTGACTTTGTGCATTTAAAACTATCAACTTAAGCCTCTATTTATAGCATAAAGGCTCATTCACACTTCTTACATCAAGCGATATGGGATTTTTATACACATTATTTTCAATCAAACACAACAATCTCCACCTTGATTGAAAATTTGTTACATTGTCAACACCGACAATCATAACTCTATAGCTATCCCACTTTACCATAAAAAGTGCATCCACTTAGAATTAGCCAATTCTAAGAATTCCACTTGCACATGTCGAACGAATCTTGTTGAGAATTTATGGTGTTACTTCCATGTTGGCTTTCCTTGGAAGTTCCCCAACCATCGACATAACTCCACCATCACACATCTTGCATCAACTGCCAGCCAATGCCCATGTGTAATTGTGGAACCACTAACAACTCATCATCTTCCATGATAGTGCGGACCTACCATGAGGATATACCTCTCAACATTTTATCAAACTTAAGAACTTGTGTAACCCTGATTGTATCAGTATATTCTTGACTTGAACTTGCCATAAGCCAACGACCATCCTTCCATCGAATTTCTCTATATCAAACTTCATAACGCTTTAAAAAAGGTGCAATTGCAGCAACAGAGCAATAACCAAACTACCATAAACATTTCTTCAACACTACACATGATGATTCTTTTTTGATATTGAAGATCAGACAAAGCTACATCCATAGAGAATACTAATAATTTACATCCACCGAACCTGGCTCTGATACCACTTATTGGGCCACCGTGGGGAGCAAATTCGTCGGGGAGACTTTGGGGAGGAACCAAGTAAGATAACATAAGATGAGAAGACACCACATCTAACTCAAAACCTTAAGGTGTCAAGTAAGTGGGTCTCTCATCTTATAAACTCCTGACTTCTCTTTGCTCTCAAAGATGTGAGACTAAATCTCACATTCTTGAACCACAATAATCTCCCCCTCAAATGTGAGTCTCCAAATCGAGCACAATCAACTCCCACTCTTTTAACTCATTCACCACATTTGAGTATTCGTCTATCACACCGCTGCACCACACCCCGGGACACGCCGCTCGAACCACCTTTGTCGAGAAGACTTTCGATGTTTCTCGTAAATACTCTTTAAAACCAGACTGATCAACCATCGACTCTGATACCACTTGTTGGGCATCATGACCATACCCAGATGGAGAATTGAAATTGAGAAGTAGGAAAAAACAGTAACACAATTACAACACAAGAGAATTAACGTAGAAACAAAAAATAATGAAATAACCATGGTCATTGTCGAACGAGAACCAAGAAATATTATGAAAAATATTACAACACAATATTTTCTATTCCGTCACCAAAAATTCCCACACACTCTCAATGACTACACCCTCCACACTCTTACAAGAGAAAAATTCTAAAGTACAAAAAGAAATTTACAAGTCATATAATATATATTGACTTGGTGCACTTAAAACTATCAACTTAAACCTCTATTTATACTATAAAGATTCACTCACACTTCTTACATTAAATAATGCGAACTTTTTATATATATTACTTTCAACCAAACACAACTGTATGCATATATATATATATATATATATATATTAATTGATGCACAAAATTGGAGACAATGTTTTTTTTTGTATTTTTCTTTTTGTTTTCAAATAAGTCAAAGAGAAGAAAAGGAAAACAAAGAGAAGGAAGATTGAAAGGATACAAAATAAAGTAAATAAAGGAAAAAAAATTCCAAGTGAGACACAAAAAGAATTTCCACAATTTTTCTACCTTCGCCACCTGCAACAAACTCCGACATCACTTGCTGTCGTCGGGACCTTTTTGGCGTGTTCTATCACGAGGGACTTTTCCGGCGATCACCACAGGCCACCCACCATCGGCATTCTATTTAAATTCAAAAACTTAAATTTAAAATTTAGATTCTAAATTCTAAATATTAAATTATAAATTCTAAATTTTAAATCTTAAATTCTATTTTTTATTTGACGAGTTTTGAATATATTTTTTATTTCTAATTTTGAATTTTTTTTTACTGTGACGGTGGCTAACTCTTGTTGGTTTCTATTCTTTCATTTCAATCTAATATAAAGATAACATTGTTGAGCTTGAATAATTATTATTGCATCCAATGTATGCTAACTAACACATTGTTGAATTGATGATAGAGTTTTACTGTAATTTGCTTGGTATATATGGGACCATGCAATAACAAGCTGCGTAGAATAATAGGCACCTCGATCGCTCCCCATATAAATAAAAATATCAATATATAGAAGCGTATAAGCCATTACCCATTCTTCTTATTAATAATAAATATGAAGTGCCCATTCTCCTAACCCTATATTGACTTGTGCTTTTAGCCTCTTGTAAAGGGCTTTTCGTCCCTGCTAAATTAAAAGGATTTCAAAATAAATTATCTATTTAAATAAATTAATATAATAAAATTAAAAAAAATATTAAAACTATCCACCAAAGTTTTAGACGCGACAAAATTATTTATATATAAAAAAAATAAGTTTTTTACTCATGAAAAATAATTCTGTTTAATAAAATTATCAAAACTCAATGTCTTCGTGTGGATAATTTTATCAGTGTCTAAATTTATCGTGATAGTTTTATCAGTGTTTGAATATTTTATTCACGTACTCTTTTTTTTTTCTTTTTTTTTTATCCTTCCGAAAAACTAATAAACTATTTAACTAACTCAGTGTTGAAAAAGCAATTTGGTATTATTGTAAGTAAGAAATGTTGAGAGTATACGTAAAGCAAGCGTAGAGAAGAGAAAGAGTGAACGAGAAACATACATTCCCTCTTGGCCTTGGCAAAAACATTCTCTATTACAGTTTATTAGTCTTTAGATATACACCAAATTCCATTAATTAATTGAGTAATAATTCTGATGACCGGATGAATTGGATAAGTAAAATATCAGTTCTTGACTTCTTGTGCATTTAATTATTATTATTTTTTTTCACAAGTAGGGGTGTCAAAATTCCCCACGCCGCGGAAATTTCCATGGGGAACGTTCCAAATGGGGACCCGAAGGCGGGAAATTTTCCCCGTGGGGATGGGGATGGGGGGCAAAATTCTTCCGAGACAGTGGCGGGGAATCCCCGACCTCGTCCCCGAATCCCCGAAAAATAATAAATACTTTAGATACCCTTATTTAGATAATATATTTTAACCTTTTATGTAATTTCACATTTCGAAATTCCCCAAATTATTTGAAATGCCTTAAATATTTTTCTTAATTAATTTTTAGTATGTGTTTTTAGTCATTTTACATCTCATTATATTGTATTATTTTATTTTTCTAATATAATGTTGAGTTTTAAATAATTTATTATTTTGAACAAGATATATTCAAATAATGTTTCACTATATTAATATTTTTTGTACTAATTTTTCAAATTTTTTTGTTTATTTTTATTAAATTATCCATTAAAATTATTAAAATGAAACGGGAAATGGAAAATCCATGGGAAATGGAGAATCCGCGAAAAATGGGGACGGGGACAAAAATTCCCCCACGATGGGGAATGAGGCGAGAACGGGGAGACATTTTGGGAGTGGGAACGGGGAGCGGGAAGGCATTCCCCGCCCCGCCCCGCCCCCATTAACACCCCTAGTGACAAATGCATTTCAATTAATTACCAATGCAATAATTATTCTTAGACCTATTTAAATTAATAAACTAAGTGACCAAAAAAAATTAATAAACTAGCTTGCATAATTGTATTAATTCTTAGACCAAAAAAAATCGTTATAGTAAATTTTGCTTTTTGTCTCCAATTAATAATAATCATGTTGGAAATATAACCTTTGATCCAACATCTTATAACAAAGCATATATTGAAAATTGATTTCTTTTACAAACTAATGACTTATTTATCCACTCTCTATACTATTCTTAAGGCTGAACCAATCAACTTAGTTATCAATTTTCTTTTTCTCTATTATGCACTTGATATGCCCTTCTTTAATTTGACAGAAAGTAGTGATTTTGAAATTAAAGTTATTGGAAAAGGCTGAAATAAAAAATAAATAAAGAATATCATTTTATTATTTTTTTTTACTAGTCATCTTCTGACTTTTGAGAGTGCCTAATAACATATATGGGGGAACATATATAAGCTAAAAAAGCATCAACACAATGGTAATGTTTCTAAGGGATATAATCATCTATGGTCGGCATTCTCTTTTCCCTTTGTCTCTTTTTCACCCCTAAGTTATCATCATGTAATATATGATCCTATATTATATGCCATGCATGCATTAACATCTCCATGCCCATGGTGTCTTTCTCTCATAGCAATCTCAATTTTTTCTAGAAGACTTTTTTAATGCACTTTTCCCTTTTCCCCATAGTTTGTTTTATTTTCTCATAATTCATTCATTGTTCTAAGAATTTTTTTGACATAATATATACATACAAAATTACAAATAATTAGTGATCAATTAAACTATCTATTTAAAAATACAGAATTATAATTTTATTTATGATTGAAGTTTATTTACATATATAATCCAAATAGATAAATAATATATATAATTAAAGTAGATTTACATTTATAAGAAAAATATGGATAAATAATGTACAAAACAAAATGGTGGTTGATTTTTTATTTTTACTAAAATTTTGATTATCCTGTTATGAGAAGTTTGATTATTTTAGTGGTTAATTATTCTACTGGCTGGCTTAGAGAAGCATGTATAAATATATTTAAAAAAATTGTTAGCAGATTTTGAATGTCCATAGAGTATTTATGAAAAATATATATAGAAACTCATACTATAATAACTTCAAGAAGAATTTGTGTTTTCTTCTATCTTGAAAAGTGTATTCATTACATCTATAATAATAAGAAAAAAATATTAATTTTTGTTTTTTGGAATTTTATTCCATAAGATTTATTTTCCTCTAAAAATTTTAATTAACAAGTCAAAATTTCATATGTATTGAAATATTTAATCTCAATATGTTGTTTTTTTAAATTCATATGAAACTCGAATTTCAGACTACTTATAACAAAGAGAAATAATGTAATGAAACACCAGCATTGTTTTGCTTTATAAGAATAGAAAGAAGGGAATGGAGCTTTCATTATATATATATTCATATGAGAATTTTTCCTATGTTTCAATTAGCTAGAGTATTGCTACAATGTAGAGGTTTAATGATTACCTGGACCATATATAATAAGAGCATGATGAGATTAATTACTTCATTGTGAACTAAGCAATGGTAAGGAAAAGAAGAACAATTTCTAGACCCCATTACACGTGCAAATCACAACATATACACCACCACCCCGACATTGGCATTGCTCAGAAAGATGAACACTAATAATGATGAGGAGGTTACTAACTTACTATTACTTTACTACAAATTAACATTTTCATTTTGGAAGCTGACATTACGAATGATTAATGTCGATGCTAGAATTTGACACATATTATAGGGTGGGAAAAAAATATCATGATGATTAAGCAACACACAAACACCACCTGAGAAATTAGTAATTATAGGGTGGTGAATTTGTAGCCATTGTGGGAGGATTTTTCCAATTTGCTTTTTTGCTTTTTTGCATTATGGGCATGGCCCATGTCCCTTTGCAAAAACTTTGGCCGTTGAGTTTTTTGACTTTGAGGTGACACATTCAGACATCAACACGTGTCAAGGATTACCCATTTTTAGTCATATACATGATTATTTATGAAATATTATTATTTCATATAAAAATATAAACATTAGAAGTAAATTTCTGTGCTAATGTTTATATTTTTCTGTGTTGCTGAATGATATGTATAATAGTATATATAATATTGTCATAACAAAAATATCTATAAAAATATAACGTCTTTTTGGTGTCCATAAAAAAAACTATATTTATAAAAATGTGAAAACTCATATACAGTTAACTTTATATAAATTTAATACTATAAAATCGTTAGATGATAATTTAATTAAGCATATCAAATGATCTGACGATTACTAATAGCAACTTCAAATGGAGTCGACTGTATGTGAGTATTTATCGTAGGTAAAGTTTTTTTCCCTTAAAAAATGTAAAGTTTTTTTCCTTAAAAAATCATACCAATTATCCAACACGTGGTGAATTTGTGTTTATTGGTCACTCGGAGATTTTTTTTTTTCACAAGCTATTTTGTCAATGACATGATTTTTTTTTCATGTCTAATTTTGGTAAATATTTAACATGTAAAGGAAGATGCAATTCAAGCTTACTTTGATCTTACTCTCCTCCATTTTCTCTTCAGATTCACAACCTATATATAGTATCAGTTTTCTTTTCTTTGTTCACTATTAATATATATAAAAAGGGAATGTTATGATTATGGTTAGCAGCACTACGATTGCGGAGTTGGTAGAGTCGGATTCAAGTGTTCGGTTAATCTTATCCTTCCAATTCGTATATATTTAATATGTGCATGTTTATTAAAACAATGGTATTAAATAATGAAAAAATTACCAACTAACCCCCGACAATCACACAAAAAATCAAGATCCCCTCTAATAAAAAAATGCTGTCAACGTGCCCCTGAAAATATTCTCCATTAGACAGGTTATCATTTCTATGACTTGGATGTAATAGACGTCAACGGAATTTGCATACATGGACTGTAAACGGAGTGACGTGGCAAGGATGTGACGTTATAAAAGGGAAAGTTAAAAACGTGATCAACCCGGTCCCTAACAATTTAAGAAATGGTGTCGTTTGAAAAGAGGGAGGGAGATAAGCCAGAACTCTTCATCCTCCCATCTCTCACAAACACCCTTCACTCTCTTCAATATTTACAAAACCCTAACCCTCTACACTCTCACTCTCTCCATTGACGAAGCTTGACCTGGACGGAGACGGAGGCGTTGACGACCGATTGACGGCGCCGTGACGGTGTTCCCCACCGGTGAAGGTAAAAACGTCACTCTTCTTCTTTCATTTTCACTGTGCATTTGATTTTCATCGTCTTGGAATTCACACTTGGTATGAATGCATGTATTTACTGTTAGTATCCGTTTATCCCTTCTTTTTTTTCATTTTTAATTTTAAAAAGTTTCGAAATCTGTGTGTTGGGTTTAGGAAAATGTTTCTGCCATGGGAGTTGAGGAACCCTAAAACTGTCTTGTAACAAATACATGAAATTAAGTGTTTTTTTTTAAAAAAATTTGTAATAGTAAGATCATGTTTGTTACTGTTTTTAGTGTAATAAATCATTAGGGAAATGTTGTTGCTGCCATGGGAGTTGAGGAACCCTAAAACTGTCTTGTAACAAATTCATGAAATTAAGTATTTTTTTTAATTATAATAATAAGATGATGTTTGTTGCTGCTTTTAGTGTAATAAACCATGGAAGCACATGATTGAAAAATTAAATTCTTAACCTCCTTTTTTTCAATGTTGATTCTGATGATGTAGATGGAAAATTTCATGGTTCCTGTGTTTAATGTTGGTGGAAAGCTGTGTAAAGATGATAATGGTGTGCTGAAATACAATGATGGTTCGGTGCATAACTTTGAGGCACTAGAAGTTGACTTGCTCAGTATCCCTATTTTGGAAGAAATGGCTAAGTCCTTGGGTTTCCCAAGTTACACTGCAATGTATTGGAAACTCCCTAATGCTGCTAATTTGGAATTTGGGCTTAGAAGGATTAAGAAAGATTTTGATATAATTCAGCTTAGGAATAGTTTGGTGGAGAACCATTGTGTGGACTTTGAGATTTATTTTGAGCATACGGTGTCTATTCCTATGATGGCTGATGGTATGGATGCTGATAGTGTGGAGGCTGATTGTGGGGAGGTTAATGTAGATGCTGGCTATGTGAACTTGGACAGCAATGCAGGGGAGAAATCATCATCATTTGATGATGGCTATGAGAGTGCTAAGGACGAGGCATACAAGCCTCCTCCGGACGGTTATGAACTAAGCAGTGACCGTGATGGAGGAGGAAGGAAGAAGGCACAGAATAAGGGCAGGAAAAAGATAATCATGACCCCTACTAAGAAGAATTCCCCAAAGAAGAAAGCAAGAAAATCTCCAACAAAGAAAACTAATGGGGCAGCTGATCACACAAGTGAAGGGAATGATGATGGGAGGGTGAAAGAATTGGTGGAATTGGGAATGGTGCAGATGCTGGTTCTGGTGGTAAGAAGAAGAGTTCTAGAAAATATGTTGGGAAGAGGAAGCAAAAAAACATGCCCAACTTTGGGCCTACAAGTTCAGGTTCTGGGCCAAATAGTATGCCAAGCAATAATGGATCTGGTTCTGGGCCAAGGGCTTCTGCAAGAGGTGATGATCCAATAATAGAAGAAGTGGATTCTGAGGAAGGTAAGGAGTATGTTCATGAGAGTGAGGCCTTCGTGTCTCCTATTTCTTCGGATGAGGAAGGGGTCAATAAGCATAAGTGGACTGTGCACAATACGGGTTATGGGTATGGAGAGGTCTACTTTGAGTTGGGTATGGAGTTTGATACAATGACTGAATTTAGGAATGCATTGAAGAATTATTTTGTCTTTGAGAAACGAGGGTGTAAATATGAGAAGAATGAGCCTTTGAGGGTAAGGGCTAAATGTGCAGCTAAACGGTGTCCATTTCTCATATTTTGTTCCGAGAACTCAAAAACAAATTGCTTTCAAGTAAAATCTTTTGTGTTTGTTTATGCTTGATCATTTATTTTAAGCCCATTAAAAACTATGAGTAGTATATGCTTCCTGATTTGAGTGATTCTTTCAAGTAAAGACCTTGGTAAAATACTCATATATGTGAGGGTGAATTTTTCTCTAACTTGGCAGATTGTAATTGGGTAGCCGACAAGTTGGTAAAGGTGATCACAAGAAGGCCTGATTTGACTCCCAAAGAGGCCAAACAACACATGAGTGAGGTGTATAAAGCCCAGATTCATGAGAAGATGATTACTCGGGCCTTGAAGAGAGCAAGGGAGCGTGTAATGAGGGAAAGAGGGAGAACAATACAGCAAGCTACATGACTACGTAGCTGCATTTCTTAAGACAAATTCTGGCTCAACTGTTATTCTATCTACGTAGCCTCAGCCGGAGGAATTGCCTTTGTTTGATAGGCTACACATTTCACTTGAGGTGTGTAAGCTTGGTTTCAAGGCAAGTTGTAGGCGGTTGATTGGGCTCGATGGATGCTTTTTAAAGGGATATTATGGTGGACAGCTACTTTCGGCTGTAGCTCAAGACGGCAATAATCATATCTTTGTTATTGCTTATGCAGTGGTAGATAGTGAGAATACCGACACATGGACGTGGTTTCTCAGATTGCTTAAGGAAGATTTGGGAGAGGTGTATAATGATGAAATAGAGCTCATGTCACATCAACAGAAGGTATTCACTTTGTTTGAGTTAAAGAATTAGTTTTGTTTTTGTTTACACTTGATCATGGTATTCACTTTGTTTGAGTAATGTATGCTTGCTTATTTGAATGATGCAGGGACTATCAGCTGCTCTTAGCTCTGTTATGCCAAACAATAACCACAGAAATTGTGTTCTTCACATCTGGAAGAACTTCACAAAGAAGTTTTAAGACAAGGCATCTAAAAGCTTAGTTTGGAGATGTGCTAGGACAGCGACGATTGAACAATTCAATGCTAAGATGGAGGAGTTGAAGAGGGTGAACTACAAAGCTTGGGAGCACATGATGCGATTCCCTCCTCGAGTTGGTCAAAGTCCCACTTTAATCACACAACGAAGAGTGATAACATCACCAATAATATGTGTGAAGTGTGGAATGCCAAGATTGTATCTTACAGGGGCAAGCCCATTTTGACCATGTGTGAGGAGCTGCGTTCTTATATAATGAGGAAGATGGCCAACCATAAGAAGAAGCTTTGCAAGTACACCGGAAAGCTAGCACCAGTGCAACAACAGAAACTGCATGATATAATTATACCTGCAAGTGCAGAGTAGAAGGCACTTTGGAGTGGAGACAATGACAGGTACATTTATCAGGTTGAGCTGACCCTTCACCAGCTATCTGTGAACTTGAAGGAACATAAATGCACATGTAATAGGTGGCAATTGACAGGTAAATTAAATTCATTAATGTTGGACTAATTTAATGATTAAAATTCTAATATTGGTTTCTGGTTAATTTGGTTGTAAAATTGTGTTGGTGAAGATGTGCCATGCAAGCATCAAGTTGCTGCAATTGCTATGCATAGGAATGAGGATTACTCACCTGATGACTTTGTGCACAAGCAACTTACAATGGAAGCTGTGACGGCCACATACAACTATGTGGTGTATCCTGTGCCTAGTGAAGAGTACTGGACCCCTACAGGTTGTGAAGGGATTTCACCTCTACCCATTGTGCGCCCTGCTGGCCGGCCAACAAAGAGAAGAACAAAGGATCATGTGGACATGATAATTGGGAACAAGGTGAGGAAAACTTGCAGTGTTACTTGTAGCAAGTGTGGAGAGAAAGGTCATTACTACAAGACTTGCAAAGGTGCACCCAAGGATCCCAACTGAAAGACAAAGTCTAGGAAGACCAAGAAACCGACCAATGAGGTAAAACTGTCTTAATTGTTATCATTTATTAGTTCACCTATATGATGTTGTTAGATTTGCTCTGTAATGTTATTTGGTGATGAAAGTTGTTAGGCTGATTGTGTTATGGAGTTGTTGGTTGCCAAATTTTTTGGGTTTCATTGTCCCCTCGAGGTATTTATCAGGGGTTTAGTTGTACTTATTAAATTTTGTCAAGGGTTTAGTTGGGTCATTAAATTTTTTATCAGGGGTTTAGTTGTACTCGATAGATTTTGTGCAAAAGTCACTTACAGTGGATGCAATTACAAAGAGCAACCACTTCTACCCAAAGAAATTCTGAGAAATCACAACCCTAACCCATTGATCCTGTGGTATGTCACTTGGATTTTTCTAACTTTTGATGAGGAAAAACACCAATATCTTGGCTAATTTGGTAGTTATGGTTTTTCACAGGAAAAGGAACGAAAGAATAAAAGAAGAAGCCCAGAATTGGACAATCTGCAGAAACAAGCCAAGCTGAGGAAGTGATTTTCTCTCAATTTGCACCCGCTCCAGATGACACTTCTCACCCTATCCCAGCACCAGGACCATCTTCAACTCCTCCAGCTCAACCACCCGAAACCAGATTCTGAATGAAGCAACAAATTGTTAGGCCACCCACCAGAGATCCTCCCATCTCAAAGGACCAACATGCTTTCACATTCATGCCAACACTTGGCTTCAGGCCCCAAGGCAGAACTAGGAAGATTTGAAGGAGTCAACTCTTGTTTAGGAATGATGTATTTTGTTGTTGGAATCTGTCTTAAACTCTATGTCTTTAGGTTGTTTTGATATACTATTATGGGATTTGTGTTTTGCTATTTTGTATTTCCTCTCTTCAAACTACCTAGGTGCTACTTGCTACATTATGCACCATTTTATCTTTATTTGAACTCATAATGAATGACAATTGCAGTATTATCTATATATTTCTTAACTGTTATAAGCTTTTCAAACCTTAGCATATTCATTTTCAATAGCTACTCACAGGTTCATTAATCACAGCTTGCATATTCATTTTTTTCTTACAAAATGGTCAACATTTCTTGCATAATCATAGCTTCCCATTTCAACTTTTGCATAATCATCTCATTTCACTACATTTTCAAATCCATTTGAAATCACAAAATGTTCACATCATGTTCACAACTCTTGCATAATCACATCTCTTTGGAATAACAAAATCCACAACTAACATCACTACCTCTTTGGAATTGCATCTCTTCCAACCATATTAAGACATAACAACAACTAACCAACCCCTAAAACAAACCTTTCATTGCTAACACAAGTAGAATACTAATCGACCCAACAATAACAAAACGTAAACTCTTGTTGTCGTTAACTACCCTCGCATCATTCTTCATTCTCAAATTCAGCTCCATTTCCAACTCCATGACTCTATGCTCAAGCGCCTTTAGCTTCCTTGACATGAAGATGCCGTTTCTGCCACCGCCAACCTCCTCAATGTTTTCCTCAACCAACAAATCAAGCCAGTAGAAATAGTTGCAGTGTGGTTGGGTTGTCTGCAGGGTGAATCAAAATGGGCAGATTATGTTTCCCAGATAAATAAAACAGAAAACAAAAAAAGCTTCAAACAAATATTATAGAATAGCTTTGACACATACATTATAATTAGGGCAGCCAAGGAAAAACCTATCCGGGTTGAGCTTTGTGCATGATTGGAAGATGATGGCATAGCACCCACAATCACATCTTAGTGATGAAAACTTCATCTTTCTCGGCTGGCCTACGCTATCGGCGGAGAGAGTGCATGTCCTGCTGTCACCGCCAATGTTGTATTCACCAAGGGTGCGGCTTCTTGTTGCAGAGGTTTGTCCTCTGCGACTCATTCTCGTGGGAATGGGGAAGAATTAGGGTTTAATGGTTAGGGATGAAGAATTAGGGTTTCTGGAATTGGGGGAAGAAGATGATTTTTAAAGGCAATTATCAGGGGTCGATCTGAGCTTTTGCACATCCTGGGCTTCCTACGTGTCACTTAACGTCCACCACATCACTTAACGTGACACGTCCACACTTGCCATTAAGCCAACAACAAAGGACACAAACAGAGGGGCTTCGATGTCAAATGTTCTTGAAAGTCAGGGGCCGGCGTAAGGCTTTTTTTTGTTAGGGGCCTCGTGGTCCGTCGTAAAAATTCTCAGAGGCCAGGAAGGGTAAGCACTCTTAAATAATTAAAAAGGGGAGGGGAACGATGCGATAAAAGATCTTTTAAAAATGTGCTAATCAGCGTTGATAATGAGGAAGAGTGTTTAGATACGAGTGTAAAATGTGGGAAAAAGGATCATTTTAGGAATGAGTTTGTTATGGTAGTGTTTTTTTTTAGAGACTGGAATTGAGACTAGGGGACTGAGATTCAGTATTGTGTTTGATTGACAGAGACTTAAGCTAAAATTTCAGTTTCAGTCCCCATAATTCTAGTGTTTTCAGTACCCCGGATAGTAGAAATTGAAGGACTGGGGACTGAGACTGAAACTTTGAAAAAAAAAATTACTCAAATATCATCCTTTAACATTAAAATTTTCATTACTAACTTTTGTTATTTCTCCATCAATTTAATTTAATTTATATCTCTTAGTCTCTGTCTCATAGTAAATTTTAAACCAAATACAATAACAAACTTAATTCAGTATCAATCTCTCAGTCTCAGTCTTGCAGTCTTAGTCTTCTAGTCTCAGTCCCCTAGTCTCAGTCTCTCTAAAAAATGCTACCTAAAGGATTGTTTGATGTGAGCTTGGTGGAGAAGTTAAAAAGAAGTTTAATAGGTGAATCGACAATCTCTCTTCACATAAATGACATTATTTGAAGGATATATAGGGACTGACATACACTTGAGAAGGTAAAAGAGATAGGATTCTTTAAGATGGTGATGACCTTTGTATCCGTTAAGGATAAGGATGAGGAATTTCAATCCTCAATATTATTAAACTATTTTGGTGAAAGTAGGAACTGTTTAGAGTTAGAAGTTAATAGATTGAGGAGAGTTTGATTAGAGATTTATGATATGCCACTTCAAGTATTGAATGAAGAAAATTTCCACCGTGTTGCAACAATTAGGGGTTTAGTCATTGCTGTGAAAGATGCTTCATCATTCGAAACAAATTATAACAATGCAAAAACAGTTGTGGATACTACCTGGTTAAAACCTATTTATGATTTTGTACTTTTCGATTTAAATAGTGTTAACTTTAAAGTGTTTGTTAAAGAAATACCAAAGGAGTAAAAAAAAAAAACTCACAACCAAATTCATGGTGCTGCGTGTATACCGTGGTATAAAACTGATGAAGGGGGAGAAGATGAAGGATGCTAGCAAAGTCCATTTTTGTGTATCTCATGAGGTAGAGGCTCATACGGGAAGGGGAATCCACTTGAGGCACTTGATGGAATTTGTTGACAATTGTGAGAAATTCAACTTAATTAGGTGTATCTTTGATGATAGAAAATCGAAGATGTGACTAAGGAAACCTAGTTGACAAATTGAAATGGTCAAAACAAGAAACATGACCAAAGGCAAGGTGGTTTGGCAATACACGACATAGAGGAAGAGTCAAACTCAACCCCTTAATTTCCTCCCGGTATCGAAGAGTTATTAATAAGTAAAGTGAGGCATGCTGATCTGATGAAGATCCAAAATGAAGCGAAGTTCCTTTAGGTGTGTTAAAAAAAGAAATGTAACGAAAAAAGGAAAAAGAGCCTTGAAAATGACAAGGAACAAAACAAGAAAATTTGTAGATTTTCCTAAGGTGACAAGGAGGAGAGGAAGCAAGACATTAGGTATGGTTACAAGAAAAAATAGAAAATTAAAGGAAGAGACAAGTAGATACATAAAGAAAATTAAAGAAACACAAAAAGATTCAAATATAGAAGTTTTCAGCGAAAGTAAAGCGGTAGATACCAATGTTGAAGCGAGAAAGACTTAGAAGTTGTGTTCTTAGTTGAGGATGATGTGTGATGAGGAAGAAGCAACAATTAACTATTTAAAGAAAGATCGACGGAACTGCCACGAAAAGACTGGCAAAACTGCCGAGGTGGAGACGGAACTCCCACAAAGAGATTGGCGAAACTGTCGAGGTGGAGACGAAACTTCCATGGAGAGACCGGAGAAACTTTTAGAACGAGAACACAAAGGTACCACAACAAGTGAAAAACAACAAGATCGGAGCAAGAAACAAAGACACTATATGAAAGTAGTGTTTCATCATAATCTAGAAAATTTTGAAGGAGGATACCATGGATGATTCCCCATCAGAAAAAAAAATCTGAAAAGAACCTAAGCTCTGATACCATGTTAGAAATAAGAAAGTACTCTGAAGTGAATGTATAATGTGTATTCTGAATTGTAAAATATACAATGTACAAAGGGGTATTTATAGGTGCTAAATGAATCAAAGTCATAAAAGCGTAGAATGATCCATGTATTCAATTTATATTAAAAATTTATTTGATAAATTTAAAATTAATATATATATATATATTTTAATTTAAAACTTTACATCTATAACTTATTCTTAAATAAATTTGTTTTTTAGGTTTGATCAAGTGGAGATGTTTAGAATAAATAAGTCAGATTCAAATCGAAAGATTTTAATCACCATATTCAATAATCATACAATGGAATTTTGGAGAAATTTTATATATGCAAATAGAATTAAGGCGGAGTTGGAGTTAAAGTTATCCTACCTTGTCCATTTCCATCCCTCTATGGGTTTGAGAAGTGGTTCAATTTTAATAGAGCGAGTATAATTGTAGAGTTTGTTATAATTCTGTTATGCAGAAAAATAGAATATTGTTATTATTTTTCTGTTACTGGGCTTCTCATTCTGTTAGAAATGTTCTCTCTCTCTCTCTCTCTCTCTCTCTCACAGGATTATTTTGAAAGAATCTCTAAAGTGAAAATTAAACAAATAAAGAATCAACTCAAAACTATCAAGATCAGAGGTGTGTCTGCAGCTGAGTATCTGAAGAAAATTAGAAAAAATTATTGATGATCTTGTTGCCTCTGGTCACATTTTGTCCTTAGATGATCATATCACTGCTATTAATGATGGTCTCAATGAAGACTATGCAATGTACCTTTCTAATATCATGAATAGATCAGCATCCATGACCCTTATTGAGGTAGAAGCTATGTTGGTCAATCATGAAGAAATGAATACTTGTTTTTGCAAGACTGAATTAGGATCGATTTAAGCAAATTACACTAAACCTACTTACCAATTTGATCATGGAAATCCTACATCAACCTTTGGTAGAAAGGGAAGAGGAAATCAAGGTGGAAATTGTGGTGGTAGACTTATGAACCATAATTGGAGACCACAATGTCAAGTATGTGGAAAATTGGGCCACAATGCTCTATCTTGTTTTCATAGATATGACCAGAATTATCAAGAACCTACAGCTAACTCCACCACACCTCAAACTACTGCAACAAATCCACCTCCTCCTTCATCCACCTATCATCAGCCTCAATCATATTTGGCTACTCCTTCAGTCTTGGTTGATTATTCTTGGCTTCCAGACACTGGTGCAAGTCACTATATCACTAATGATCCCAATAATCTCATTCAACCATATGCATATCAAGGAAATGATCACATTCTCTTAGGTAATGGGACATGTAGTATAATTTCTTCTGTTGGTAAATCTTATCTTGTTAGTACTGTTGCATATCTAAAATTCATTTTAAATCAACTTCTACATTCTCTGATATTGCAAGAAACTTAATAAGTGTTTACAAATTCACTAAAGATAATTCTTGCTTTTTTTTAATTTCATTCTAATGCCTGTTTTCTGAAATCTTAGGCAACCAAGGAGGTTCTGCTCCATGGAAAACCTAGAAACGATGTATATGAATTTGATAATGTTGCTGTTTTACAATCTGATTCTAGGCTTCCAACAACTGAGCACTCTACTGATATTTTGGATTCATCATCTCCTCCATCTCAAAGTATTACTAATGAGACCTCTATTAATCATGATGAGAATAATATCACTTCTCAAATACTCTTATGCAAACTGATTCTCAATTAAACAATGATTCCGTTCATGATGTCAGCATCCCTACCAAACGGATTAAATCTGTTACTTTGGGCTTCTCATTTTGTTAGAAACGTTTTCTTCCTCTACTTATATATAGTTTAGCTTGTGCTATAATTTTATATCTTAACTCAATTCAATAGAAATAGAATAATATCATGTAGTTTTCAGTTCATAGTTTCTCTCTCTCTCCCTGTTTTCTTGCTTTTAGTTCAAATTTTAATGATTCAGTAACAGTAGCTTTCTATAGTAATAGCTCACGAACCATGATCCACCCACGGTTTCGCTCATATATAATAAGTCTACAACAGCTCTAGAATTTAAGTTGTATGAGAAGGAACAGTTCATTTGCATGCCATGAGCAATTTGTTTTTATTTGTCAATACCATGATCAATATTTGAATGGGGTATTTTTGAAGGAGAGTGAAATTTAGACTATTTTGAAATGTTTGGAAAAATTAAGGACAAAAAATATATGGAAACGTTTGAAATATAATCGGAAGTCAAGTGTAACGACTAAAATTACAGGAATACTGGAGTTTTCGTTATACTTAAAATATTTATAAAAAAAATAGATGTACGTCTAGAATTATTGTATATTTTACCTCTAACTTTTTTTTCTTTGCACTGAAACCTTAAACTGAATTAAGATATTATTTTTGTTGTGGGTATTTTTGTTGGCCTAAAAGTGGGGATTTGCTATTAGCCTATTACATATATATACTCAATTGAGCCTTGATTTGATACCAAAAAAAATTGTCATTTTTTCCGGTCGGAAAAATGTACACATTCATTTGTCATTTACTTAAAATGTTCAACAAATGGACTTCATCATGCCAAAAATAAACAAATGGACATCATGGGCCCATTGTTAAATAAAAATAAAAAATATCTTCCAAATATTGTTTATCAATAAATCTAGCTGACCAAGTGATTTTATCGATCAAGTGGCTAACCAAGTAAATAACATCATGTGCTCTTTCCCGTTAATATAATGTCAACCAAGTGGTTTAATCAAGTAAATAACCAAACAAATATGTTTCTTTCTATTTTTCATCTTCTTAGCTTGATTTGCATGATTTATCATCATTTTCGTCTTCCTCTGTTGTTAGATATCATTCTACAACTTTCATCGTCGTTTTCTTATTCGTTTTCTGTTGTTAGAAGTAGAAGAAGAAGATGATGATGATGAAAATGATGATGATGCATATGCAGACGTGGAAGAAGGAAGAAAAGAAAGAAAAAGTAGAAGAAGATGCAGATGCAGACTTAGAAGAAGGAAGGAAAGAAGAAGAAGAATTTATTTCTAAGCATTATTGCTTTCTGTTTCTGCGCAATGTTGCTTTCTATTTCTGCGCATTATTGCTTCATATTTCTGTACAACAACATCAGCAACAATAGGAGGAGGAGGAGATGATGATGCAGACATGGAAGAAGGAAGGAAAGAAAGAAAAAGAAGAAGAAGAAGTAGTAGAAGAAGATGCAGATGTAGACTTGGAAGAAGGAATAAAGGAAGAAAGGAAGAAAGGAAGAAAAATAAGATTTTATTTCTGTGCATTATTGTTTTATGTTTCTGTGCATTATTACTTTCTGTTTTTGCACGATGTTGCTTTCTATTTCTGCGCATTATTGCCTTCTGTTTCTGCGCAATGTTGCTTTCTCTTTCTGCGCATTATTGCTTCATATTTCTGTATAACAACAACAACATCAATATAAAACAAAGAAGATGAGGAGGAGGAGGAGGAGGGGGAGGGGGAGGACGACGACGACAGAGGATGAAGAAGACGACGTCGACAATAGAGGATGAAGAGAAATTGAATGTTCGTAAATTTAAAGAGTGGTGGTAAGAGTGAGAGAGTGGTTGATTAATTGTTTATTATTTCTTTAATGTAAGATGTATACTCAATCAAATCTTTTAATTCAATCTATGAATAGACAATAATATTTCTATTATATATAGAATATAGAATTTCCAATGCTTTTTTTCTGATGGAAATTTATAAAAAGAAACCTGTATACAGTAATCTAAGAGGAGGTTACCCAAATTGATTTCATGGAAATATAAGTGTCGATGTATATAAATTGTATTTATTAATTATGTCGCTTGTCAGTTGAAACTCACCAATATTTAATAGTCCAAACTAATCAATATTTCTAATAATTTTAAAAGAAAATATATTCTAGAATCATTTTGTTCAATTAATTAAAAACCAAATTTTGTTCAATTAATTTCTTAAAAAATTAAAACATTTTCTAATCTTTAATTAAGATGTTGTGACCCAAAAGGAGCCTCATATTTAATGACATGATCTTATATCCATCTATGAATGAATGGATATTGGATAGTCCAAAGAGAAAAATTTCAAAGTATGCATATATTTTAAAAATTACACAATTAAATATGAATAATTAATGATAAAAAAGATGACATATTATTGTCTATTTGAAAATATTATACGTCTCAACTGTGCTAATTTCCCCCAAAATTTAATAGACGAGTCTCATGAGTAGATCATGACAAAATAATCAAATCATTTTTACTCTAACCAAATATATCTATTTACACAACTTTTCCGTTTCGCCTTTACTTCTAGACTTCTAGTTTTCTACAAAGCTCCCAAAATAAAGGAAAAATAAATTAAAAAGAACTACTAAATACTAATTGCCAACGACCAAAAAAAAAAAAGGGAAAAACAAAGAAAAATGTTAAATTGTAAATAATAAAAAAAAGCCCCAAAATGAAAAGTTGATTTTCCTATGAGGTCCACAAAATAAATGTGAAGCAGCCATCAACCAATCATCCAAGCACACCCATGGAAGATAAGGCAGAGAGATAAGCCACTTCTTCTTCTCCTCACACACAACTCCACTCCACACTTCCATCACAAACTTGTAAAAAAATATCATCATATCATAACACCTAATAATAACTCATTATATATAAATAAAAATATATAAATACACAGTTATTATATATCCTACTATTCCCACTTTGTCCATTGATTCACCCAAAACTTAACACACCAAGTTAATATAATGGCCAACGCCGGCGCTGCCGCCACGTCATACTTCTTTGGCACACGCCTCACAACCCCTACACCATCTTCTGGAAGGTTCCAAGCCTTCTTCAACCTCGGAACCAAGAAGGCACCGCCATCGCCGCCACAGAAGAAGAAGGAGCCTGCGAAGCCGGCAAAGTCCGCGAAGCCAGCATTCTCCTCCGGGGACCGTCTCGTGTGGTTCCCGGGGGCACAGCCACCGGAATGGCTGGACGGATCAATGATCGGAGACCGTGGATTCGATCCATTTGGGCTTGCAAAGCCCGCAGAGTACCTTCAGTATGACTTGGACTCGCTTGACCAGAACCTAGCCAAGAACGAGTATGGAGAGATCATCGGAACAAGGATCGAAACGACGGATGTGCAACCCACACCTTTTCAGCCGTACAACGAGGTTTTTGGAATTCAGAGATTCCGGGAGTGTGAAGTCATTCACGGAAGGTGGGCCATGCTTGGTGCTCTTGGTGCTTTGGCCGTTGAAGCTCTCACTGGTGTTGCGTGGCAAGACGCCGGCAAGGTAATTTTTTTTTTTTACTTTCTTCCTTTGTGATGACATTTTTTTGAGAATATTGCTTGTGTCCGTATAATATTCGAGTAAAAAAAGTTAGAGAGAAGTTGTTTTTAAGTGGATTTCGTGCTTAAATTTGTTTGGTAGTTTCTCAATAGAGGGTTGTGTGTAAATTTCTAGAACACTTGGTGGTTTTTAAATTTTAACTTTTATTCGCGTATTTTATTTTCTTGTTAAACGTGCTTGTCCTTTTAAAGCTTATAATTAGTGTGTTAATTCTGTCAATGACATAACAATCGAAAACAACCTGACTGTGTGTGGAAACCAGAGAGCTGAAACTTTGTAACAGGACAATAGGATTTGCATGGAGATGTTGATTTTTTAATTATTATTATCATTGGTTTTGTGAGTATTAGCTACACTGAGAAGTATTAACATGGTCCCATTGAGTGTGTGTATGTTAATGTGTATGTGTATGTGTCTGTATTAGTGTAATATACCTTGGACACAGATTTTTGTTGATTGTGTCTTATTGTTATCCACTGGAGCATTGGTGTGGTTATGGGGCGCTTATTGTCTTGATTTTGACTTAACCTGGCTAAAAACGATGAAGACAAAACTTTGCATTATTTTTTATTTGTTTGAACATGTTACTCTATTTCAATTTAATTGGATCTATCCCACTTTTCAAACCGAGACAAAATAGTAATACCCTGCATTTTAGTCCTATACAAGTGCGGTAAGTTCTTCAGCAATTTATCCCAACAATTTGTATAATTTGGTAACCGATTTTTTGTCCATGCATAAGATGGTAATTTTTTTAATTTGAATCTTGTCAATTCAAGTTAAACTTTTTTTTTAGTAGCAAGATTCATAAGTTACTTATTAGTTACTACTTATGTCATGGTTCTGAAATTTTAATTGCGCTATTTTAGTTTTTGAAATTGAAAAAGTTATACAGGTTGGTGTTGATCTTCTTTTTGACAAATTATTGCTAATTCCATAGGCAACCTGGCAGATACATTTTATGTTGGACAACATTTTATAGCGTTGAATGATCTTTATAAATGACATCGTCTAATATCTAATAAACATAAGTTATGCTTATTGGACATCAGACAACGTTGTCGTCTGTAATGATCATTTAGCGCCGGAAGTAAAATGATATTATTTTATGTTGCCTAGTGTGAAAGATATTTACCATATCACTCACCTGGTTAATAAAACGATATTAATTTTTAATTTTGAGAACTAAACCAGTGCACGTGGAATGTGAAATTGCAAATCTTAAGGACCAAAACAGAGTTTAATTCTTTATCTTGTGTTTCCGAAATGCAATTTGTGTGAACATAATCAGGTGGAGCTAGTGGAAGGAGCATCATACTTGGGACTGCCACTTCCATTCTCACTGACAACACTGATATGGATTGAAGTGTTAGTGATTGGGTACATTGAGTTCCAAAGAAATGCAGAGCTTGACCCAGAGAAGAGGATATACCCTGGTGGCAAGTTCTTTGACCCGTTGGGATTGGCAAATGACCCTGAAGAGAAGGCAAGGCTTCAACTTGCTGAGATCAAGCACTCTCGTTTGGCCATGGTTGTCTTTCTCATCTTTGCTATTCAAGCTGCTACAACTGGCAAAGGCCCTATCAGTTTCATTGCTACCTTCAACAAGTGAGAAAGAGCAACAAATCACACGTAACTTTAGCTCCCATCCTTCTCCAATTTTTTTTTTAATCAATTTCTTTTCTGTACACCAAGAAATTATGAGAACTACTGCTATGAATAATGTATGTATCTATGTACTTTGTTGACTTTTGTGTTGATACTATGTAGATTTAATTTTAATATACTCTTGCTAGTTTTTAAGAGTTTTATGTAGATATTAATAATTTATTATTGTGTTATTAAAAATAATGAGAGATGATAGGTAACCATAATTTAAGGTTATTATATTTAATTTAATATCTATAATTTCACGTAAATAGCATATAATATTATGTATTTAATTCAGTAATAATTTATAAATGAAAATAAAAATTAAAATAGAAAGGTTATGGTTATTTATGACTATAAAATTATGACTATCAAATTTTTTTCATAATAATTATATTTAAAGCTTATTAATTAATTACTTAAATAGTTATTTAAAATAAGTAAATTTAATTGAATGATTTACATAAAATATTTTTATATTATTAATATATTAGAAAAAATTTTGCTATAGATTTCTATTGATCTAAGGTTTTTGCCTTTATCAAGCAGATTAAATATTATTATATCAACATTGCTATGGCTTTCCAAAAAAAAAAACATTGCTATGGAACAAAAGTAATCACCCATAATAAAATATATAAATTATTATCCGTAAATATCGTTATCAAAACTTTTCCTTATTATATTGTTGTAAGTTTGAAAAGTAATTGAGTGATTCACTCTAATTGAGTGATTCACTCTGGGGCTTTTATTTTTTGTGACTAAAATAAAAAGACAAAGCTAAGCTAAATCAGAAACAAGCACAAGGTGAAGCTCTTGCGCAGGTTCAAGCCATTCAACATATTCTTTGTGATCCTTAGCACCCCACTTAGCAAGAAGATTAATCGCTTTATTGAAATCACAGTTGACATGCTCAAAATGAACTTCCCAAGATCGAAGGTGCAACTCAAAGAGTTTATCAAAGAGGTCCTTATCCACTACAATTTCACAGTCCGTAGTATGCAAAAGAGATGGGTAAACATCAAAGGAATCTGTTTGGCAGATGATAGATCTAAGTCCACACTTCTAAGCTAACACAAGACCCCTCCAAACTGCAAACAATTCACATTGAAAAACACTCCAACAAGGGGAGCTACCCGAACAAGCCTTTAAAAATGCACCATTTTCATCTCAAATCAAGCAACCAAAACCAGCCAGTTGATGACCCAACAAGATAGACGCATCACAATTTACTTTACAGAGACCTTAATGAGGGGGGTCCAAGAGGTGGTGGAAGCAACATTGAGAGAAGGGAAATACCTCGAATGTAGGCCGAGGAATTCAAATGTAGAATGATGCAAGAGAATAGCAACATGCCGGGCGGTTCAAAAAGCATCAGACTTAAAGACCCTATTACACCGATTTCTCCAAATCCACTAGAGACCAGCAGCAACTAAACATTTTCTACCACACATGGAGTGACAAAAAGACACAAAGAGGGGGGGTGCTAGAAGAAGGAACAATAAAATTCAGATCAATATAGGCCCAAGCGTCCTTAGTCATCCTACAGCCAAAAAGATAATTAAAAGCAATTTCCGGTTCAAGAGAACAAGACGAGCATAAAGTAGAAGAGGAAAGGTGTCTTCTATGACAAAAGACAACTGTCGGAAGGGCGTCAAGAAGGGACAACCAAATAAAAACTTTAATCTTTTCAGCAACAGGAAGCTTCCAAACCCAACTCCAATTCAAAGACTCATCTCACCTAAACCGTCGTTTCGCGAGCCACAAATAACCATCTCTAGTACTATACATCTTAGAACCCGCAGGCGACCAACACCAACCACTAGAAATATGGGAAGAAGCTAAAGGTCTCAATCTAGTTAAAATAGATATAATATCCTAAGGAATGAGAGTATACAAATTATCAAGTGGCCGGTGATCATTACAGAAAACATTTTGCACCTTTAAATCCAAGTCATGAATATAGACATAATTCAAAAGATTGCCAAGACATCCTTGAGGAGACCAAGAGTCATGCCACAATGATTGAAATACATCACCAATATTTCAAAGAAAATCATCTTGGATAACATTATAGGCTTTGCAAATGCCCTTCCAATAAGAAGAGTCTTGATCAGAATAAGTGAAGCTATCAACTAAACGAGACTTAAAATACTTAGCACCCAAAAGTTGAATCCAAAGCTTATCTTTATTATGGAGCAACTGCCAAACCAATTTTCCCAGAAGATCAAGGTTGACACAAAAGCTATCCCTAACACCAAAACTGCCAAATCTTTTAGGAGCCACCAAATGATCCCAATTGACAAGGTTAAGAGCTTTTTTTTCCCACTTCCCCTTTCCAAAGAAATTCTCACATAATGGTATTAATCTTATCACAAGCATAAGAAGGGAGAAGAGTTACCTGCATATGATATACTGGAATAGAAGATATCATCGATTTGTTAAACATAACCTTCCCACTTTTGTTGAGGAGATGACCTTTCCAACTACCAAGTTTTGAGTGAATCTTATCAATAACATCATGTGCTGATCTTCTAGAAAATCTCTCATGATCAATGTTCACACCCAAGTACTTGCCCAAAGACTGAGTAAAACAGATATTAGAAACACTAGCAAGCACATTCTTTCTCCATTGTGAAACAACTTTAAACCACGGAGCCTTTGACTTTAAAAGGTTAATCTTCAAACCGGAAACTTGGATGAACCGATGCAGGACCTTCATAACCATATCAATCCGAGTCTCGATTCTTTGCAAAAAAGAAGAAGGTCATCTGCAAACATTAGGTGGGAAATCCGAGGTCCGTTCTAAGAGATAGCCACAGGAATCCAAGAGACATTATGGACCATTTGATCAATCAAGCAAGCCGACCTTTCACAAAAAGAATAACGGGACACCGGATTCCCTTGTCTAAGACCTCTACTAGGACTGAAATTCTCCAACCTATCACCATTCCACATAATAGACAAAGAAGAAGATGTGACACAATTCATAATAAGCCGAACAGTAGCCTTAGGGAAACCAAAATTGCAAAGAGAGTGGTGGAGAAATCTCCAATAATCAACCCTATCATCCGCCTTTTCAAGATCAATCTTAAAGGCAACGAATCCCTTCTTAGACTTGGTCTTTTTCATGAAATGTAAAATCTCCTGACCTATAATGATATTCTAAGTGGTTCCTCTTCCCGAGATAAAGCCGCCTTGGGGAGGAACCACAATATCAGTGAGGAAATGACGCAAACGAGCTACTAAAACTTTAGTGATAATTTTGTAGATGACATTACATAAACTGATAGGTCTAAAGTCTTTCATACAAGATGGAGAAACTACCTTCGGAATGAGGACTAAGAGAGTATCAAAGACAACTGAATCAAGCTGCTGGCCCGAAAAAGCTAAGCACACAATCTTCCAAATGTCATGACCAACAATTTGCCAATACTGCTTGAAAAAGAGAGCTTGAAAGCCATCGCGACCAGGGACTTTGAAAGATCTCATTTTCATAACAACTCGACGGACCTCCTCAAGTGTAACGGGAGCCAGCAAAGAAAGGCAAGCTTGCTGACTAAGTTGGGGTAGAGGAACATCATTCAAAGAATCAACATCAATATCTTCCAAGGAACAAAAAAGCTTCTGAAAATAAGACTTGGCTTCTAATTGAAGGGCCAAAGAGTCAGTGCACCAATAACCATCCTCAAGTCTCAGACCATGAATCTTGTTTCTCTTTCTCCTAATTATTGTTTGAAGGTGAAAAAAACTTGTATTACTATCACCAAATTTAACTCACTGCTCTCTAGATTTTTGGTACCAAAGAAACTCCTCCTGAAGCAGAATAGAGTTAAACTCATTATGGAGAAGTTGATTTTTTCCTTGAAAGAATCACTATTATCATGAAGAAGCAATTGCTGAATATTATTTATTTCCCACTCAAGCTTCCTTTTCTTAACAAAAATGTTCCCAAAAACATCCTGATTGAACTCCAACGCATCACATTGGACTTCCTTGAGACATTTGACAACACTAGGAGAGCCTTTATCCTAGGCTGTTTGCATTACCTCACGAAACTGAGAATGAGTTGTCCAAGCAGCTTGAAACCTAAACGGGCTATTACCTTTATACATAGAACCAGATCCATTGCAACGCACCAGAATAGGATAGTGATCATATTTAAAACGGCGCAAGACCTTAGAGTACCCCTCAGAAAAACTCAATCACCAATCTTTATTCATTAACACGCGATCTAATTTTTTTGCAATATCAACACGCCCACTACAGTGCTGAAACCAAGTGAATTTACTGCCAATAGCACCCATGTCCGTCAAGTTGCAATTATCCAAAACAAAGAAAAACTCTTCAGCTCTGTCAAAATTAAAAATACCACCCTTTACCTCATCTTGACTGATGACAGAATTAAAATCCCCCAAGACATGCCAAGGTTCAAAAACAAGAAAAGAGAAAAAAGATAGATGATCTCATAGGAGATAGATGATGCCGATGATGCTGGGGACTGCCATACACAACAGAACAAATCTAAGAATCAAGACCAGATCCAATTCTCATGCCCACACTCACACAATGATCAATGATATGCAAGACAGAAACAATAGACACATTTTTAGCAACCAAGAACCAAATGCCACCACTATACCTCTAGCTTTAGAAATTCTCATTCCAACATAACTCAATCTTTCCCAAAAAGATTTCATTCTATCAAACATGGTATGAGTTTTCAGAAAAATAAAAATCTCAGGAGTAAAACGTCTAACGATTTCCTTGCAATGAACACGGGCTAAATTCCCAGTAGCACCTCTAATGTTCCACACCAAAATATTAAATTTAGAGTTATCCATAAAAAAAACAAATAAGTAAGGGAGAAGAAGCACAACCAACAATGTTTAAAGATTGGGAGCACAAGAAGAAGAAATTGTCGTGTCTGCCCTTTTCTGTTTTACCTGCCACCATCGTGCTTTCAATCTCCCGCCATTGGCCATCTGAAGCAACTAGAACCGGAGAGTTCTGTAAGGATAATGGTCGTTGCCTCTTGCGAGCATAGCATGACCCGAGCGGAGTAGCAGAGTTTGCAACATGAGAGACCAAACCCAGAGAAAAGGTGGTCTTCGTGCACGCCGCGAGAGGAAGGGGAGCAGTCTCTGGCGGTCTCACCATAGTCGGGCAAGCCTCTGTGAGTGCAGAGGTCTATTGCGCCAGTTTCTTCAATATCGTGTCAGTCTTAGAGGGAGAGGGTAAGGACTTACGTGAGAGAGATGAGTGTGAACCGAGTTTTTTTTAGTGTGACCAGCTTCAACTTTTCCTGTGGGTCGAAATTTGACCCGGCCCACATTTGACATATGACTCTTCTTGGTGTTAGTGGACTCCAAAAAAACAGGTCCAACACTAGTGGAGGGAGTTTGGCCAACTTTTTTTTCAGCAGCAAACAATTTTCTTACTTTTTTCTTGGTGACAGTTGTCCAACCCACTTTCATCATGCAACATACCCGAAATTCCATGATTATTTCCAAAAACAAATTCAAAATTTGAATTGTTTCTGATTTGGTCCTCAGCCTCCTTGTGCTGCATCGGCGGAGAGACACCATGGGTGTTTGGCACTACTCCTTTGGCAGTCACATCACAATCGGATTCAACATTCCCAAAGCGCTTACATGACTTGCAAACAAGATGCAAACTCTCATATTCCGCTTGAAAGGAAGAATCATACACTATCACTTCGATGGTTACAGAGTTTCCAAGGTCAATTTGAACACACGCTCCAGCATACTTTCGCTGTTCTGCTTCTTTTGTCGCACCATCAACCTTAATTGGTTTACCAATTCCCGCAGCAATATGTTTCATAGCTCAATCACCATAGTAAGAAATATTCATGCCAATGATCCGAATCCAAACTAAAGTTGAACCAAAGGAATTCTCACAAGGTTTGAACGGTTGGCTCCATGGTTTGACAGCCAAATAAAATCCATCTATCATCCAAGGTCCCCCAAGCAAGATCTTTTCTCTGTCCTCTTGCATGTCACATTTAACCAAGAAAAATCCAAAATCAACATCAAGGATTTCATACCCTCCCGGAAGTTTCCAGATGTGTTTTAAGCGATGCACCATAGCCGTATAACTAACATGTTTCTCAAAAACCTTAACAACTATGGTGTGAAGGTAAGGTTCTACAAGCACCTTCTTACCTTCTTCGATGAAAGTGATACGAGGAGGTGAATCACCCTGTCTTGCTTGCACCATTGCTAACCGATCTCCATCAAGTTCCTCATCAAGCACAAATTTCTTGGTTCAGAAGCCCTGATAACCTTATCCCGAAATGAGATTTTGAAACCCTTATGCAAGGACTCAACCTTGTTCCCATTCTCCTTAACGCCTGGCATAAACCCCCCAAATGTAACAACCCGCATAAATAATAATAATAATAATAATAATAATAATAATTTAAAATTAAAAAAAACGGTTATTAGGTTAGTGTCAAGAGTGTGTATAAATAGGAGTGACTACTAAAGAGAGAATACACTCTAAATCCTAATTTTTAGTTCTCTCGTTTTCTTTCGTAAAAAGAAATTAGGGTTCTGTGCATTCAAAGGAGACTATCTGAAGGTAGATTAAAATGCTTTCAAATCATTTTCATTATGTTCTTCCTTTTTATTTATGTATGTATGCCATTTAATTTAATCTTTCCCATATCTTTTATGTTCTTTCTATGCATGCATGTCACTTAACTCTACATGTGTGATAACTGAAGGTATGAAGGGAAGGTGTCCAAAGACAAGATAAACGAGATGATCATTCGGTAAGGGAAGGTGATCGGCCAAAACTTGGAATAAAAACTTTCGGTAAGGGAAGGGGACTTCTATTGGGATACGAACCTTCGGTAAGGGAATGTGATTCCCTTGGGTACAAAACGGTTGAACTCAATTCCGTCAAGTTAAAAGTAAAAATAAAATATGTGACTGTTGCATTCCTTTATTTATCATGTTAATAATTATGCATTGTTATGTATTTTATGTGTTTTATTTATCAATCATGCTAGGTGACCAATAAAAATTCAGTCAACACTAGCCAACAACTTAAATTGGATGTTCTTTTTTCTTTATGTTTCGGATGTTCTGTTTTTAAGTTTTTAGGTTTCGAATGTTCTATTTTTTGTTGGCTAATTTATTGGTTAGAAAATTATTGGTTATCTATACTTTCCTTTATTTATTTATTATTTATTATGTATTTATTTTGTTATTTTCATTAAAAATCCCATAAAGTGGGCTGGAGGTCTACTGAGAATTTCTGTTTTCATGTTTTCTTTTGTTATACTAACTCCAGAAGAGTAGAGGACATGAGTTGAAGGTAATCACTGAGTACGAGTCAAAGGTCTCATGGGAGAGGAGTGTTTTGGATAATTTATTCAATTTAGGATATTATTCAATAGTAGATTTAATTAGTATTAAGACTTTATTTATTTATTTTCTTTTTTTTTTGTTTAATTGAGTTTTAGTTCATTATTTTTAATTATTGCGTACTCTAAAATATTAAATAATAATAGAACTCGATACGAAAAATATGGGATGTTACATTACATTTGGTATCAGAGCTCGTGGAACCGGTGGACGTGCACGTGGCTCGCTACGTCAAAATTAACCTTAATCACTTAATGGATAAGGGAATTTGGGGGCAAATTCCTTTTTTTGAGGGGTGAGAATGTGACAACCGCATAAATAATAATAATAATAATAATAATAATAATAATAATAATAATAATAATATTTTAAAATTAAAAAAAAATGGTTACTAGGTTAGCGTCAAGAGTATGTATAAATAGAAGTGACTACTAAAGAGAGAATACATTCTAAATCCTAATTTTTAGTTCTCTCATTTTCTTTCATAAAAAGAAATTAGGGTTATGTGCATTCAAAGGAGACTATCTGAAGGTAGATTAAAATGCTTTCAAATCCTTTTCATTATGTTCTTCCTTTTTATTTATGTATGTATGCCATTTAATTTAATCTTTCTCATATCTTTTATGTTCTTTCTATGCATGCATGTCATTTAACTTTATATGTGTGAGAACTGAAGGTATGATCATTCGATAAGGGAAGGTGAACTTCCAAAACAAGATAAACGAGATGATCCTTCGAAAATGGAAGGTGATCGGCCAAAATTTGGAATATGAACCTTCGGTAAGGGAAGGGGACTTCCATTGGGATACGAACCTTCGGTAATGGAAAGGGATTCCCTTGGGTACGAACCTTCGATAAGGAAAGGGACTACCATATGATAAATAGTTGAACTCAATTCCGTCAAATTAAAAGTAAAGATAAGATATGTGACTGTTGCATTCATTTATTTATCATGTTAATAATTATGCATTGTTATGTATTTTATGTGTTTTATTTATTTATTATTTATTATGTATTTATTTTGTTATTTTTATTAAAAATCCCATAAAGTGAGCTGGAGGTCTACTAAAAATTTCTGTTCTCATATTTTCTTTTTTTATACTAACTCCAGAAGAGTAGAGGACGTGAGTTAATCACTGAGTACGAGTCAAAGGTCGAGAAGTATTTTGGATAATTTATTCAATTTCAGATATTATTCAATAGTAAATTTAATTGGTATTAAAACTTTATTTATTTATTTCTTTTTTTTATTTAATTGAGTTTTGGTTCACTATTTTTAATTATTGCGTACTTTAAAATATTAAATAATAATAAAACTCTATTAAAAAAAATATGAGATGTTACGCCAACACTCTCTCCTTATTTCGCCTCACCGTGTTTTTACCTCAAAGACTCTCTCCCGCTCTCACCACCTCTCATTCTCCCGTACATTAATAATTTCACTTTGAGGCCTTATGATTAGTTGTAAGCAATATATATATTATTTTTGTGTATACTTTTTTCGTAAACTTAGTTGATAAAAAGTAAGAAAAGATAAGACGTAAAATAGAAATGTTTATAAATTGATGCAGTTACATAATTTCTTTTAACTTTTAATCATTCTTTAGATCTTGAATTGAGGTAAACCTGGTCTCTATTTTAACTTTGAATTTTTCTTAGGGAAGAATTAAACTATAGTTGGCACGTTCATATCACTATATGATGAATATGATGCATATAATTGAAAATTACATATTTGTGGATAACACTTAACATCATTATCACAATTTGTTTGATATATTATTCCTCAACAATAATTGATTAAGAAATTACCTATTGATGGATGCTTTAATTGCCCTAACAAATAGTAGATGCTTAAGATTGTTGAAGCTTTTCTTGATAAGTCTAAAGAATTATTGGTGCCTAATAAATTGGCTTGCATTTATGTTGAAGAAAGAATGGCTACCATTTCACAAGTGGCTAATCACTAATCAATGTTTCTTCTTTTCAATTGGGATTAAATGTTTTCAATATAATAATTTGAGGATTAATATTTTAACAAAAGAATTCGATAAAATTGGTCTAATGACCTTTAAGAATACTAAATAAACTAATTTTTCCTTAATTATGTTAATTTTTGGAAAAGTTTATGAGTTTTTTACATCCTAGAAATATTAGAAAATCATTTATCTTTTAATTTTATAAAAGAATAATTTATCCAATATTTTTAAAAAATATTAGAGACCAATATTTTGCTTTTAATAACCGATTTTTAACTTGATAAAAAAAATATTAAGAACTATTTCAAAGTTCCACTCTAATTTGAGTAGGGCTGTCAAAATGGGCCAAATCCGTCGGGCTAACTTGTTTAGTCCGTAAAAATAAATGATCGGGTCCCGCCCGTTTAAGAGAAAAAATCGTTTAAGCCCGATCCATTTAACCCGCATTTTTTTAGGGCTTAAATGAGTTAGTCCTTTTGTCCGTCAGGCCGTCCGCAAGACCGTTTATATCATTAATTTTTTATTTTTTTTATTTGGAAAAAATTTTCAATATATCCAAAATTTTTAATATGTCCAAAATTATATTCCAACCAAAAATAACCCATTCTCTATAGGACAAATCCTTTAAAGCCAAAACATTTAATTTTTTTTTAAGAAAATGCTATAAAATACTAAATTTAGGCTCATTTATTTTAAAAAATAATTTTTTTTTAAAAAAAAAAATAAACGGACCACTCGTTTAGGCCCGCAAACTTACCCCAAACGGGCCGGTCTTAAAATATTAGACCGTCGGATATTTGAGATCCGCCCGTTTAAGCCCGTTTATTTTGCGGGCTTAAACGGACCGGCCCGCCATATTGACGGCCCTAAATTTGA
This sequence comes from Stylosanthes scabra, assembly GCA_036250425.1. Lineage (NCBI taxonomy): Eukaryota > Viridiplantae > Streptophyta > Magnoliopsida > Fabales > Fabaceae > Stylosanthes > Stylosanthes scabra. The sequence continues at coordinate 59,177 of JASCZI010211458.1, read as the reverse complement.
GTTTAGTTTCAATTCAATAAAAAGTATAACAAATCTTCATCCAATCAAATTAATGAGAAAAAAGAATAATATCACAATTACGATCTAGAAAAACATAATAATCAAAAGAATAAACTCCAACAATACAATCCATAATAAGCATAATTCCCACGCAATTTGAGTATTTGACGTTTTAGGAAGAATTCCACTTGTCATATTTATTTATAATTGAACAGGCTCTTAACTTTTTTAGTTTATTTACGTGTTCCTTCACATAAAGCAAAAGATACACCTACGTACTATAAATATGATTAAAATATAATCAAATGAAAATTATATCCGATTGGAAGACAAAATAAATTAATAAAGGTTTCTTTACCCACTTTTTTTTTAAAAAAAATTGATGACTAAAATTGAGAACTGATTTTATGTTTAAAATTTATTAAAACTTAAAGTAGCCTACTAAAAATTTGTTAGAACATGATCTAGGTTAGGAATGTCAAAAACCCCTCCAAGCGGAGATCACTGCAAGTACCGCTTCGGATGGGGACTCGAACGCGAAGAATTTTTTCACTGGAGACGAGGATGATGGGGGCCAAATTCCCTTGAGACAAGCGCAGAGATCCGAGTGGGAATTCCCGCTCCCGACCCCGAAATTCCCGATTAAGTTAAAGAACCTAAAAAAGCTCTATTAATTAATTTATATTATATATTTTTTAGTCATTTTATATCTCACTATGTTATATCATTTAATCATTTTGGATATGATGTTGAGTTTTAAATAATTAATTATTTTAAACAAAATATATTTAAATAATATTTCACTGTATTAGGGTGGGTTTAGTAAAGCTTTTCGACCAAGTGCTCCTACTCTCAAAAAACAGGAGCCACCTTTTTGCGTTTGGTAACTCGAAAAGCCAAGGAGCTTTTGCTCCCGGCTTTTGAGAGTCAGGGGTGCTTTTGAAAGCCCTCAAGAGTAATTTTTCAAAGCTGGCTCTGATTCCTCAAAAAGCAAAATGACGAATTAACCTTATATTTTAATAAAAAATCAATTTTATCCTCCATTAATTATATTTAATTTTATATTAATGCATCACATACTAACAAAAAGGTCGTTGTAGTAATTTATTACCTTAAGAGCAACTATCAAATAGATTTACCAAATGCGATATGTGTGACTTCTATTTATTGAGAGCAATTTTGAGTTATTTTACCAAACGGTGATCATGTGACTCTCCATCAGCTACTTTTTGAGAGCACAAAGAGCTCAGTCACTTTTTGAGAGCCACAACATTACCAAATCGAGCCTTAGTATATTTGTACTAGATGGGGAATGGAGCATTCATGGAGAATGAAAAATCCGCAGGAACTGGGAACGTGATGACAATTCCTCTATGGCGGGAAATGGGGCTGGAATGTGGAGAGATTTTGGGGAGACGAGGAGTAGGAAGGCATCTCTCATCCCCGCCCCGCCCCATTGACACCCGATTCTAGGTATTGCTCGAAATAAAAAGTATTGGTAATTAATAAAAAATGTTCAATAATTTGTAAATTTTTATTTTATAAGAAATAAATTATTCAAAATATAGTACAACAGATCATTCAATTCTAGTAAAACAAAATATTCAAAACCTAGTGAAAGTAAAATTGGGTTTTTTAAATTATTAAGTAATGTTAAGTGAATTTTTATTGGTTACCTAGCATAGTTGATATAATATATTAGAATAATAATAATAGCTAATTATAATTCAAAATTATTATATTTAATTTAATTTTTATAATTTTATATAGATAATATCATGATTATATATTTATAATATTCAATAGAATTAATTATAAAAAATAAACACAAAAGATTATGAGATTAACAAAAATAATTATGAAAGATTTAAATAACAAAAATATATATAAAAAATTTAAAATTGTGATAAAAATATTCACAAAAAATTCGAATGACAAAAATAACCATAAAAAATTATTATAAAAATATCAAACATTATATAACTAATTTTAAATCTTTTATTAATATTTTTATCCATTTTAAAATCTTTCGTAATTATTTTTTATAATTAACTCTATTTAATATTACACATTTAATTCATTTCAATTAATAACACTAAATCCTAAATAAAAACTAGAAAAGTAATGGTCAGTTGTGACTAATAACTACCCAATTTTTTCTACATGAAAAAAAAAAAAAAAAAAAACCGACAAACACAGATAGCACAAAGCAACTTATGTTGTGTTGTGTGTCCACATTGGTTGCAACTCCTTGTGTATACTGTCAACTGTACCAATATTAAGAAGCACAGGTAAATCATCATCTTCAACTTCAACTTCAAGTTTCAACCATTATTTTCTTCTTCTTTAATCATCGCTTCTTTGATCTTCAGTTATTGCGCATAGTCATGGGAAGGTTGTTTGTGGTCAATCTTGAAGGGAAGATCTATAGCTGCAAACACTGCCGCACCCACCTTGCCATATCTGAAGACATCATCTCCAAGGTTCCATTTTTATCCATTACCCACTTTTTCTTTCTGAAAAAATCTTCTGGGTCGATGCCATTTTTGACAGATTTTTACTCCAATTTATCGTTTCACTCTTCTGTTGATTGCTTTGTTATGTTCCATGTAATGTGAATGAGTAGCTAGTGTAATCACTTGATCAATGTTGGTTTTGTTTTAAGTATGTGTTGGTGTTGTGTAGGTAATAACATAATTAATGTGCTTAAGTTTTTGGATAAGTGGTTTTATGACTATGATGTCAGAGTTTTTATGACTTAAAAGGTTTAGACTTTGATTTTTGTTAATTCTAAGAAAAAAAGCAATTCAACATAAGGTATTAGATATAAACTACCCATTTGAATGCTTTTATGGAGATTGTTTTTAGTTTTCTGTATGATCTATTTTTGGCATTTCACATGTTGTGTACAGCTTCTTATAGAAATTTATGAAGATGTTTTTGAGGTTGTTCTTAATTAGTATGTTTGTATTCCTAGAATCATGTTTACCATTCATTGAGAAAGTGGCTGAAATCCATGCTATACTGAATATGATTTGGAAATAAAATGTGTTGAAGTGGAACTGTTTTCTGTTGTTCTCGAATCTCAATTTAGAATTTTTATAATATTCGATATCACATTTGGCGAATTCCGATTGTGTTTAGTGGCATTTTAGTTGATCAACTATCAGTTATATGTTAATATACCATTAAACTTTTCTTTGATTTAGTCATTTAGTTACAATGTTTATGGAAATTTCTATTGCTGAAAATTTCTGGAGTTTAGTTTTTTCATAAAAACAATCTTACTATCTTTTTTCGCTCCCCTTTATTCTTGTGTCGTTATTCAGGCCTTCCACTCCAGACATGGGAAAGCTTATCTTTTCAACAAGGTGTAAGTTATCCTTAATTTGGGCACCATATGGCTTGTGTAACCGAATTTTTGACCGAAAAACAGTTTAAAGCTTTTGATTCATTGCTTTCTTGCCTCTGAAGTTGCCACATGATTTTGGAGTTAGTTCTATTTGTGGATACGGCTGAAACTTTTTAATTCTTTGACAGTGTGAATGTTTCTGTCGGAGAAAAAGAGGAGAGAACGATGATAACTGGATTGCATACCGTGGCTGACATATTCTGTGTTGGTTGCGGATCAATCATTGGTTGGAGATATGTAAGCTTATGAGGCAGTGCTTCAAACATATTGGTTCTGCAAGTTCTTATGCTGCGCCTAATTAATTTTCTTTTATTATTGTTATTATTTACAGGAGATTGCTCATGAGAAAAGCCAGAAGTACAAGGAAGGAAAATCAGTGCTTGAGCGGTGAGTAGAAATTTTGTTAGAAAACATTGTTCATATGAGTTTTCACTTTTCAAGGATGACATTTCAACAACTCTAGGAAGTTTGAAAACTTCTGAGAATTGTTTGTAACTTTTGAAAAAGGGAAGAAAAACAATAGTTGGGAGAGAAATGCAAGGGATTTATACTACTAGAACGCCAGTATTTCTGGAATGCCCGAAAATTTTCCTTTAATTTTCTTACTTTCAATGAAAGTTCAACAACTTTTGAGTTGTCGTCGACATGATTTTTTTTCTTCTATTGGCAGGTACAAGATATCAGGTCCTGATGAAAGCAATTATTTGATTACTCATGAAGCTCATCATGCTGGGGGAAGTGATGCTGATGATGCTTAATCTCCCTGACCCTGCCATTCCCATTTGTAAATTACTTAACTCGGAACGTACCATCTCGTGCGAAATTTTCATATGACTTGGTTATATGTGATCTTTAAACATGTTTTTTCTCGGTCTCACTTTCTTAGCTGACAGTGAAAGATCACGCATCACAAAGTTATGTAAAATTTTCGCATGATATGGTTTGTTTTCGCTTAACCATGTGTTCAATGAATGTGGATTTACAGTGGAAATTTAATCACATCTATCTTATCATTGACTCTAATCTTAAAAGTAAAGAAGATTTTTGGAATCTTACATTGTAAAATCTTTCCCATGTAAAGTTTTCAGTGTATAATTCCAAGAAATGTAAAAACATTCTTCTAATCACACATCTTGTGAAAGTGTTTAAAATATAGATTTATTTATTTTGGTGTTTAGTGTCTTCTTGAGTTTAAGCTGGTTTCTTCTTTAATTAAGGGAATGAATGATGTAATTTGATTTCTTACCATTTACTTTCTTATATTAGATGTCTTAGATCTTATCTTTTAAATGAATGATGAAAGATCTGGCATGACAAAATCACTTTTAACGTTTTAATTAAAGAATTTACTCTTGTTTAATTTGGATACCTAGGATGTAGACCAGATATGGATAATACATAACATAACTAGATTCTTATTTCTTTATGTGCCGGAAAAATTAAAAAAGAGAGAAAATATTCTTATTCCTTTCATCTTAATCTAATTTAGTAGAGGTAAATCTTATAACATACCTGTTCCTCTGGAGCATTAATTTGATATATGAAATTTGAAACTCACTTTCAAAGTAATGCACTAGTCTATTAGAGATTCAATCAACTGAGAGCATATGCATTGCATTCCATTCCACATTTGGAAATTTATGTTGCCAAAGAAATATTCCATTCAATTTCATGTGTGCAAAATGCATGAGAAATTTGAATGGGAAACAACAAATCTTCAAATAAAAACAAAACAGTGGATTTTTTGTAGCCAATATCACTACTAGAGAAAAAACAAGTGCCTGATTCAACTACAACTGTTTGCTCCGTGAGAAGTTGAGCACCACATAAATATGGTCACAACCAATACCAGAATTAAGTTTTTGAATTATGATCCACTAAAGAACTTAAACTCTAATCTGAACTTATTGGTGATGACCACAGTACACATGACACTAGAGGAGCACCCAAAACACATGGTTCTTATTTGGAGAAGATATTTCTTTCTTTTCCTTGGGATATTGGCACTATCATCTTGTCCAAACTCATGAGCTAAGATTCAAATTATCCAAGAGAATATACCATTCGCTCAGATAATTCTGGACCCACAACGTTCTTGTATTTCTGCAACTGGGTTTCCAAGTACTGCCTCCCCTCGGGACCAAAGGCGTTTCGCAGATCCTTCGGATATGAAAGGTTCGCCATGCACAAGAACAGCAAGAGTAAGTCAGAATGAAAAAAACCATAACTCATGCAGGTAGTTTCTGTTGTTAAAACATGCATGTCTTTCTTCAATGAAAAAGTATGAATAGTTTACCCTACAAATATCAGTTTTTTGGCTCCCCTTTCTACATTGCTCTAACTAAGGCAATCTCATTTCATGAAGGGCAATTCATCTAAATTGAATTCTCTTTATGTTTTATGAATTTTTGAACACTTGTCATAAACATAGCCAACAACACATCAGAGAACCGACCATTATTTAAGACTCATTTAAGATTGGTTATTTTTGCATTTTCTTCAATCTGTCATGGCTGAAAATAAAAATTATACCCCAAAGATTTAACTAACATACCCTGTATCTCAAGCGAGTTCCCTCTACCCCAACCAAAACTCTGCTGACATCACAATTTTCCATGTTGCCGCATGCAGTGTTTTCAAGGTCAGGTTCATCATCAGAGCTTTCTTCAGATTCTACAGTTTGTTCATCCTCATCCATTCGGACATCATTTGCATCTTCTTGGTCGATGTCATCAAGGTGCCTTTCTGTTGAATCTTCGGTAGCTTGAGGTAGGGAAGAATCACCAGTTTTTAAAATGGAGGAATCTGATAAGACAGCATAAGGCCTTTTGTCAAGCAAAGGCCTTGCAATGTCAAATGGGACCCACCTGGAGATTATGCATGCCGTCAGTTGTGATAAACAAAACTAATGCAAAATGAGATCAAAGTTTACGAGAAGTCATAACGGTCATTGTAACATATTTATACACGACAGGACTATGGTGGTGCAACTTGGTCTTTTTATATTATGTAGCCAAAAGGCATAGAGATTGGCAGATTGCACCAAATTGTTTATCAGAGTGAAATGACAAAAACGACTAGAAAGAAAACCAAAGAGATCGAGGCAAAGTAAAAGCTGAAAAAATTAACTTATAAACAGCAGCATGACAAAATGGCTTCATTACATGCCAAAATGAGTTAACTTACTGATAACGAAGAGGGCATAAAAGTTCTGACGGACGATAGGAAGCTTTGTATCTCATCTTGTTGCAAGAGTGAATATAGTAGCCAAGATAATAGTACTGAAGACTAGGGCAATGAGCCTGGTTTTCTTTCACCCAACCTATTTCTTGAAGTGCTGAGTACTTGCCAAGTGATAGGAAGGCAAAGTCTGGATCCCAGAATAAGTATTTGCTTGACAAACATTTGGGAAGGACATCTATAACACCAACCGCCACTAATTTGTCATCTATTAAATATTGCTGATGGAAAGAGCCAAAGCCACAAGGTGGAACAGTGCTATCACCGGTGGGAGAAACATATAATAATGGAGTATCAACCAGAAACCTGCGATATGAGGTCTCTGTGACATGGTCCAGTTTATCATTATGTACTTTGAGCTGATATCGCCTATACAGATCAAACTCTTCTGGATCAAAACTGGATCTATTCATTCGGATCTCAAACTTCCGCTTTTTCACTGGACAATGTTGAGGACTACTCCGACAATTTCCAACAATATCACGCTTCATTCCAGATTTTTTAGGAGTTTCAGCACTCCTAACGCTCTCGCTCTGGGAAACTTGCTCAATAGGAGCATAGAAATTGATATGCCCATTGCAGGCCCTGACAGACAACCCAGAACTTTTTGCCATTGAATCCAAAGGCACTACTAACTTTTCTGCAATAATTTTAGGAGATGATGCATTTTCCTTTTCACCATCTTGTGAAGGTTGTGAATTATTCCTATTCTTGTCACCTGATTGAGTTCTTTTTATGGAGGCTGCAATTTGAAATGCTATATTGCTGCTATATAAGATATCTTCTGATCCATTGGCTAGTAATTTTTTCTTCCCTTGTGAAACCTTTCTGACTGAAGGTTTTGGTAACACGATATGAGAAGGAAATTCCCCCTTCTCAATCAACATATGTACTATTTTATCAATTTGATCTGATAACTGGTGCAAAATTTTTTCAACCTCATTCTGCTCTTCCTTGCTGGCAGATAGAGATTCTTCTGACTTGGGGGTTGAGACCTTATGATGGACACAGCTTTCGGATTTTGTTGAAGTAGTTGGGTCCTCAATTGTATTAGCTCCTTTGGCATCCAAGGATCCATCTAAATACCTATACAGATGAAAGTTATAGGGGAAAAAAAAAGGAACACCATATTTCCAAACTGTAGATATAGAAAATACAATATCCAATACATCCAAACCCAGTGAAGACCTCACCTAAGTAATCAAACGAAAGAAGAAGCAGACTATAACCTATTAAGGTAACATATTGATGCAATTCAAATTTTCAGCCACCTCCCATACCCACGACCATAGAAGATAGAGTTATAAACCGATAAATTAATAACTGAATGAAGGTTTTCATTTTGTTAAAATATAAAGATCAGAGTTCACCTTGGTTGTATAACCCCCCCCCCCCCCTCCCCCCTTCTTGTATGATTCGTATCACGAACTTGCTTCAAAACTAGTTGAATTTTACTTTATCCAGAAACATGCTTCAAAACTACTTGAACAATGTATTTGCCTAGAGAAATATCGCATTATGCAAGCATACCTTTGCAACCGTCTAGATACACGAACCTGCTCCTTAGAAGGAACAAAGTCACTTGCTTTCAAACGAATTGTATAAGAAGGGCAGCATGTCCTTTCCATCTCTGGCTTATAAAGAAAACATCCAGATCTTCTCCAACCCCGATCAAGAAGTCCTAGCAAAAGATATCAAAATGAAACTGAGTTCATATGAGCAAATTTATGCATACAAGTGTTGTCTTATCATAAAACTAATGGTAAAAGCTATAGTCTCTCTCCAAAAGTCACAAGTAAATTTACAACTTCACACAATAAAGAAGGACGCAAAATGTAGACCATCATGCAAAGATTACTACTTCAATATAAAAAGCATAGCATCACAGAACACATTTTATTGAACAATCAACACTTTGAAGAGTAAAACATTGAACAAACCAGCATCAGTTTTGTCATCAACCAAGAATAAACATTGTTCCAAACCTTAAAGACAAATATAGAACCACCTCACAATGTAAATATGAAGCTTGTTATCCACATGCAATCAAAACCATACTGAAAATAAACCATTAAAGCATAAAATGCATTCGATATTTTCTTTATGTAGACATAAGGAGGGTGATTAGGAGGATAAACGAACCAAGAAATGTATCAAGGACAAAAAATGTACAAGTTGCACGTACCTTGGTAGTCATCCACAGTAAGGCTATGCGCCCACAAGCCTGCGACGAGAAGAATAGAAAAAAGGAACTAGTTAGAAAATTGTTATGTTAATAGCATCATAAACAGAATTTCAGATAAATCCGAAGAAGATGAAATTTATCAACAATGTTTTAACTACATACATGAATTTTCCAAATTGGAAATTACACACACATAAGGCACCAAGAACTAGATGGTATCTACCAATCTTGATGCCAAATTTCAATAATACACCATCAAATGAACATTATTGTTACAACAAACTGAGGTAAATCGAAACTTAATCATTCATCCTTAAGTCCACCAGCAAAAGACAAACATATCATATCAAACCAAACTAGAAATAAATCCCTAGATGATAGCTCTCTCTCTCTATATATAGCACAAGAACAATTCAAGAATTTCAATTTTATGATCTAACTTATTTAATAATTTTCCCATACGCATGTGCAGCCCGATCTTCTAACAACACCGATAATGAATTAATAATCGAGAGAAATTAACACCGACGATAATAATTAAAAGAAAGAAAAAAAAGATAATTGGTGAAGCGATTGAATGAACGGAGAGTGAAAGGGGGGAGGGAAGGGGGTACCGTGAGAGATGCTAGAGCGACGGGGGGATCTGCAATAGCCACAAGTGGTGCGGCGGCGGCCACAATCGACGACGACGCTTTCCTTTCGGGGATTGGTTCTGCTGCTGCTTGCCATTGTGATTCAGGAGATGGTTGTTTTGACCAAAACGACGTCGTTCATGTGGATGGGGATTCCTCTTTCGGTGACAGCAATCAGAGGCTTCTTTCAATCTTCACAGACACGCACACTACTAGTACTTCCAGTTTGCTTCTTCTGCGCTTTCCTCTCTTTTCCTTTTTTGTTTTTTGCCTTTTTTTTTTTTAAGTTTTCCTTTCTATTATTATTTATATTTATATTTATATTTATATTTATATCATTATTATTATTTAATTTCTTAATTTTTGGGTTTGGACTTTGGATATTTATTCTTACTTATTGAAAAAGTATACGTAACTAATAATTTTTAAACCAACAAAAAATAGAACATCTATAATCACTATTAATAGAACATCCACAATAAAGGTCATAGAACATCCAAAATTTAAAGTAGCTATCAACTAACTTTAAAAACAGAACATCCGAAATCTAAAAATAAAATATTCAAAACTTAAAAAAATAAAACATCTAATTTAAATTGTTAACTAATATTAATTAAATTTTTATTGATTACCTTGATAATTATTTATGCAATTCGTGTAGAAGTAGAACATGTCAATGGTAAAAAAAATTAGTACACGTAAGAGTGAGAAGAATAATTTTTATAAAGCCTTAGATTAAAATGATTAGATTAGATTTGGTTTAAAAAAAATTTGCAGATGTACTTATGCTAGATACGGAAAATTATAGTTCAGATTAAGGATGATTTGATAAAGTTTTTTTTTTCAAATAATCATATTATTAAAGAACAGTGCTATGGTATTAATATTAGAAATCATTAGAAAGCAAATAGTTAAATTATCATCCAATATTTATATAAATTATTATTCGTAATTTATATATATAATGATTAAGATATCATTTAAAATTTATATAAGTTATCATCCGTAACTCATATATAGTAAGTGTTGACTCCCTGTAGGTCATAATGTATTGACTTCCTAATTTTTTTTATTCTTAAAATACAATAATTATTTTTTTGTGTTTAAACTTAAAAAGAAGAGGAATTTTTATTTCTAATTTTGAACTGCTTCGAATTCATAAAATGACTAATTAATTTTATTTTTCATTTATTAAATTTAATTTTATATTAAAATAAAGTGATAAAATGTCAATTCTAATAATTTTATAATTTGAGATTTAATGATAAATATATTTATCAATTGAAAATTAATTTTAAATTATTTTAATGATATAGCTATGTCATAACTCTCTAAAAATAACTTTTTTAGAACTATAATACTATCGGCACTAATCTTATTAGTTTGTGAAAGAAAAAATACCAATTAATTTTTTTGATATAGTAAATGGGAGATATATTATGTCTTTTTATCGATTTTTCATCTAAAATATAGAATTTAATTTTGATGTATTAATTTTGTAACATAAATTTATATTTCTTCTTTTAGTTGATTAATCATGGATCAATGAAAAAAAAATTATAATATAATGTTAAGTAATTGTTTTAAGTGAATATGGCGTTACGTAATTGAATATATATGCAAAATATCTTTACTCTTACAGTGAATTAAAAGTAACCTCATATAATATAATCATGTTACTTGAATAAGTAAAATCGGCCAAATCAAGCATTTTGATTCCACTCTCACCAAAAAGAGCATGCACATGTGCTTCTTCTTCATCATTTTCTTCGTCTGCGTTATCTTCTTCTTCTCCTCCTCCTCCTCATCGTCTTAGTTTTTGTCTCTCTTCCTCCTCATTTTCGTCGTCATCTTCTTCCTTCTCTGTCGTGGTTGTCATCATCGTCTTCCTCTTCCTCCTCCGCCAATACTTTCCTCCTCTTCATTCGTCACTGTCATTTCCTTCTTCCTCCTCTTCCGTAAGCACCTTCTTCTTCTTCCTTCCTTCCTTCTTTCATTCATTCTTCCATGTCTACATCTTCTTCTTCTTAGGTGTATTGAACCTAAATATAAATGTATATCTAACCAAAATATATTGCTTACTAGAACTAGTATGAAAACTACAAAACATAATTGAAATGTTTTACTAAACTGAACCGAAATAAAAGCAATAATGAACCAAAATAAATGCATAACAAAATCTGGAAAAAACATAACTGAAATGTTTTACCAAACTAAACAAAAATAGAAAGTCATAATGAATCGAAATAAATCATTTACAAATCTGAAAAGCACAACCAAACTAAAACTAAAAAAACTGAACCGAAAAAATGTTATTCTTAACCAAAAGCTACCATAAAATGCACCGAAATAAATGCAATATGTAAACACAGTAGGAAGCTATAATGTAAGCACAACCAAACTAAGCAATACTGAATTGATTCGAAAAAGAAATAAAATTTGTTAGATCTGGTCTAATTCACATGAAGGATCCGAATCCAATTCAATTGGTTGATCTGAACTACAATCCAACAATCTAGCACAATGATAAAACAAAAAACATAGATGAAAATTAATGAAGAAGATGAAGTTCGTTGCTAATGAGAAAGACGAAGATGAAATTCATTGCGAATGAAAAAGAAGAAGACGAAGGCTGAAACTCGTAATAGAGAGAATGCTATATAAAAACAGAATATGACGTGTGAATAAATTTATTTGGTTTGCACTTGATTACTCCTTGTGTAGCAAGAATTATTGCCAATGATAAATAATAAATGGTCTATATTTTTATTATGAGAGTTATTAAAAAAATTTAGAATTAAACTTCTAAAATTTGAGCTCAAATTCAAATTGATCTCTAATTCTTGCCATTCTCTCACCTATGTTAATGTTTTTCTTATTTGGAACTTTTAAGTGACACTACAACATTAATAAAATCGCGTTGTTTGTCATTGATACTTAAAATAAATAAAACGACATCCTATAATGGTAATTGAGTTATTTATCATTTCAAAGTTAATGTAAATTCACAAGCTGCTTAAATATCAATAAAAGGTTTCACTATTAAGTAATAATAGCTTCAAATCACTGAAAAGCTAAGAGGCTCAATTGATGTTATTGCCAACGAAAGCATGAAGGGCATTCAGATGACACTTTAAGTAGTAAGGTGGTGTGGGGATGAGATGAGGAGAGAGTGGCGTAAGAGGGGAACTCTTGGTGGTGGCACGAGAGGTGGTGAAGGTTATGAGCGTGGGAAACACGATGAGGCTACCAACTATGGTGGAGGTTGGAATAAGGGGGTGCTTCTAGTGACTGGATGGCTAAACACTTGGGTAAAGTAGGGGTTAGAGGGCGGCATTATGAAGGTGTTTATACAATTTTTATTGACAACCTACGAACATCTATCTTCAAGAGGGAGATGCTCCGTAAGTTTGGTAAATATGGTAATGTGAAAGATATCTTCATATCTAGAAAGCCGCGGAAGAGCCTAAATTGCCCATTCGCATCTGTAAGATTTGAGGCATATGAGGCGACAATAAGTGTGATTGATAGACTGAATGGCCAAGTGTGGGGGGATAGGAAAGTAATGATATCCATGTCCAAATTTACAAGAAATGGAGCGGAGAGGAAAAACCTGAATCAGGAAGGAAGACATGTTGCACAAGGAGAACAAGATAGCTAACAAGAACATGAATAGAAAATTTAGTAAGGTATGAGTACAAGTAAGTAAGGAGAAGGAAGTAAAAAATATGGCAGAAGAGAAAAATGCGAAGGCTGATCCACTTGGGAAAGGAAGGGCATAAAGAAAAGAGGTTAATGTCAATGTTGATGAAAGCCAAAAAGATATGATTAGTAGGAGCCTAATGGGGGTTAGTGTTAAGCCGATGGACTTTCCTATGATAAAAAACAAATACAGAGTAATTGGAACGGTGGCGGGGTGTGATATGCAGAGATGTTGGTCCGTTTAGATGCCTGCTTACTTTTAACACAGTGGAAATCAGAGATAAGGCATTTGTTAATCATGTACTGGATGTCTTTGATGAGTTGAGACCTCATTGGGATGTCTTCTGGTGCCACTCAAGGAGGATATGGGTTAAAGTGATGGAAATACCGGTTATTTCATGGTCAAAAGAAACATTTAATAGCAGTGCAAATATATGGGGCAAAATGGTAATGATGGATGAGCGAACAAAGCATGGCATGTCCTATAGTGTTCCAAGATTTCTCATCGATAGCTATGAATGGGAAAGGATTCATGAATGAGTTACAATGAAAATGAACAACGGTGAGTTTGAAACATTTTGAAGGAATTTGGCAACAAAGTTTTTAGTATGCAAGCTCATCCACACAATTCCGAGAGTGATGAGAATGGGAAATGACGATTTCAAAAATAGAGAGTAGGGTTGCTGAAACGTTGCCGGAAAACATGGTGGCGCCACAGAGGGAAGACAGTGATGATTCAAAACAACATAATGGTGGGTCTAATCTTACTCCCGAGAGGGCATTAAACAATGGATTGGGGATTATGAAGAAGGGGGGCAAATATGGGCTAGGCGGCGACGCATCTAACGAAACATTGTATGAGTGTGTAGTGGCTAGTATGATGGATATTAGGATGATGAGTGCACGGGTGGACGAGATGACAACGAATTTGGAACGGGTTGGGTTGGTGGGTGAAGAAGGGAATGGGGAGAGTAATGAACATGGGTCGGGAAATAGAGTGACCATTGTTGGGCCTGATGTGGATGAGAATGGAAATGGGTTTGGGAACAGTGAGGATTGTATCTCTTCCAACACTTGCCCATATCCCCCGGATTTGGGCCATGCACGGTAGCTAAGTATGTGCACTGAGCTGAACCTCACTATCCACTCTTTGCCCCGACCTTAATGTGCACTGAAGGATGTATCGAAGGTGAGAAGGGGGCGAGAATTTTCGATCAATTACGACTTGAAGAAACCCTAATTTGAAATCGACAACAGCGAAACAGTAAATGATGAGTGGGTCGAGGCTGTGAAGGCGAAAGAACTCTGTGAAAAAGGAGGAATCTTCTTTAAGAATAGAGATGAAGGAACTTTGTTGCCGAGGCTAATTGGCACCAAGCTCCGAAAACAGAATGATGACGAGTCAAAGAAAGAGAGCCTAAAGCAAAATAGGATACTGACTGTCATAAAAGGAAGAACCTATCTATCAGGATTCTTATGTCAGGTTCAAAATCTAAACTCAGATGAATCTAATTTCTGGAATGTTAGAGGGCTAGGAGGGAAGAGGAAGACTGAGATGATAAAAAGAATTGTGAGAAAGTGTGATGTAGATTTCATGGGTATTGTGGAAACCAAAATGGCAGGTATTGATAAAAGGGTAATTGATAGTTTGTGGGGGAGTAATGCTAAGGTTCTGTGGGAAAGTGTTGATTCAGTTAATACTTTTGGGGGAGTGCTTTGTGCCTGGAGTGTGGATTTCTTCTCGTGTGAGAAAATTGTAAAAGGAGAAAGGTGGATTCCACTGATTAGGATAATTAAGAAGTTTAATTTTCGTTGTGATTCATTGTTTGAACAATAAGGAGTGCAAGAAATGACAGGATATTTCGAAACAAGGATGTAACAATTAACGAGGTCATAAACCAAGTGCTACTAAAGATAAAGTACAGGAGCAGGAGATGAATATAAGAAAGGTGCTAAACAATGTACATAGAAAATGGCAAGGAGGGTAATATATTTCAGTGGTTGGTAATGTTATATGTTTTTCTTATTGGTATTGTGATGAAAGGCGGTGCCTATGTGATGTCTAGGGGTGAGTGATTGATTGTTTATTTCTATTAATTATGATTCAATGTGTTGTAATATGAGGCGGAGTCTTGTGAGACACTACTCACTTCTTTTTGTTGGGAATTTGTGAGTTTTCAAACCAGTTGAGAAAAAAAAAGTTAAGGTAAATTTGTGTTAATTGGATCTCTACTATAAGGGAATGGATCCTCTCTAGTTTTTTTGTCAATTGTTTCATAAAGTGTAATCTCTTGCCATTTATTTTTTAAGTAGGACCAAGAAAAGACATGTGAGAGAATGTATTGAATGGTGAGAAATTACACTTGACAAAAACTTGAGAGAAAAAAACTTGAGAGGATCCTTTCCCATATAAAAATAGTTTGATGTTCATAAACTTTTAGTTATATTTTTTTGTTTTAACTTTTATTTCTAAAGTGTTCCATATGACCTTATTGAAAATGAAAAAAAAAAACCAAAGTATCACTTTTATTTATATTTTTTATTGTTACGAACCGGCTCTCAGTGTCCAATCTGCTCAGAATAAGGCCATGGACAAAGAGCCCACAAAGGTAAAAACCAAATTAAATCACGAAAAATATGATACAATCCCAATAAATTTCACAAGGATCTCAACCATCTAACACTATATAAGTAGAAAACAACACTCCTCTCAAAGTACGTGTTTTCTAACCCTACACCCCATATACGACCTAAAACCCCATAATTCTAATAATGGGTTTTTAGGGTCATTCCCATACACATTAATCTCCTTTTTTCTCATAGCTCTCGGTAAAGCTTGAGAGTTTGACCTTTCAAAAACACACCTTCTTACTTCGATCATTGAGACTTGGCACCCCATCTAAAATTTTTCGGATAATCGTTAAGCGACCTTAACATCTACCTAGTTAGAGTATCACTTTTACTTATCATTGCTCTTCATTAAGATGTTAACGAAAATGAGGAGAAAAAGGAAAGTGAGTTATAAACTTAATCTCATCTTATATTTAATGTATCATTTAAGATTAAGACATTTAAGATAATTATAAATTAGAAATTAGAGAGTCGCCAAAAAAAAATTTAGAAACTAGAGGAGTAATTTGATTTCAAGGTTAGATTTTTTAAGTTTGAGGTCAATGTTTTACTTAACAGTTAAGAGTAAAAGACCATTCGTCAAAGCCTACTGTGTCACGGGCATAAACAAGAATGCCAATGGCTACAAAAACACACAACACCGTTGCTAAAATTTAAAACGAGGAATACAGAAGAAGGGCTACTACCGTAATTACACAATCCAACGCGAATCGTGGCGTCAGAAGAGAGGACCAAATAAAGCTGTTACAGTTCCCTTCCTCGTATATTCCCCATCTTGCCCTCCAACCTCCCTTTGCAATTACAACACAGTGCCACTTCCTCTCATCTCTTTCTCTCTCTCTCTCTCTCTCTCTCACCTCACCGGTTAGCTCAAGTTTTACGTTTTCCGATCTCTCTCTTCTCTCACGCGCTTCGCACTCTTACCTTTGCCACGCGACAATGGCGCTTTCACCTCCAACACTTCCTCTCTAGGGAGTTGAGAAAAAAAAAAAGAGTTTCGTTTTTTTTTCTTTTCCATTTTTGGCTACAATGCTGTTTTGTTCCAGCTAAAAAGAAAGAGCATCTTCGATTTTCTCGAACAGATTCGAACTTCGCGAGAGAGAGAAAGTGAGATTCATTTTCTCGTCCAGCTCACGGTGCGTTTGGTTGTGGGAACCTTCTTTTGGGTGACGTTACCGAGAAAAAGGAAAAAGAGAAGGAGAGTTAGGTTCTTGTGGTTTTCTGGATTGGGGCTTTTTTAGAAGGGTTTTTTTCCTGGTTACTATTTTGCCTCTAGGGTTCGTGGAGTTTTTCGATTTTCGGAGATGAATCGCAGTTTCAGGGCTCAGGAATCGCAAATGCAAGGTGCATTGAAGCAGAGGCAGCAACAATTTGGGGGTTTGAGGGGTTCTTCTGCCGCGAAGGAGAAGGACGAGGAACTCGCATTGTTCCTTGAGATGAAGAAACGCGAGAAGGAGCGCAACGATCTTCTGCTTCACACCTCAGAAGAGTTCGATTCAGCTCTCGGTATAGATTTCATTTTCGAATTTCTTCTTCGTTTTTTTTTTAAATTTTAAATTTTTAAAAAATGTTTAGATGACTCTAGTTGACTGAGATTAGTGTAATTTGAACTTGGATAAGTGATTATTTCTAAGTTTTGTGAAGAACAGCATAATTCTCAGTGATTTCTTTCATTTTCTGCAGGTTCAAATTCGAATCTGAGTACTTCTCCTATATTCAACATTTCTTCGTCAACGCCGGCGCCTATGAGGAAGACCGGTGCTGATGATTTTCTCAATTCTGAAAATGATAAAAATGATTATGACTGGTATGTTTTTACCTTTCTATTTATGGCTTACCTGATATTTTATCCACTACGATTATCTTGCTTGCCAATTGCCACTGGGTTTATTAGTGCCAATTATGGAGTTTTAAGTTTCTATTGTTGGCATTTCTTTTTCTTTTCATGGGACCTTAAATCCCTACAGCATTGTTTTTTTTTTCTTTCAATTTGAGAGTTTTTTGCCTGTATCTGGCCGTGTCTTGCATCGATTTTGCACTGCTATCATATTTTTTCCGAGTTATTCACCATACCATTTTTGGTGTTGGACTGTTGGCTGCTTTCATTTCCATATTACACCAATTGATGTTTTATATTTATATGTATATGGATTTTGATTTTGTTATTTGAGTTCCCTCCTTTTTGGGGGAAGTAGATGTGATGTCCCTTCCACCTTGAACCCTGCTTGTTGTAAGGCATGATGTGATTATAAATAGTGACTTTCTTCAAGTTGAGTAGTTTCGATATTCTTTACAAAAAAGTCAGCACACACTTCTGTTCTTTGAGAAAATGATAAAAATGAAGCTCTTGATATTGGAAAAAGATTTATTCTACTTGGAAGCAGCAACAGCTTGTGCAACCCTTTCTCAATAGATGAATCCGTGTTCTTGTGCATCTCAAAAGAACTAGAGTCTAGAGATTATGTAGAATAATGGAAATTTTTTTTTTAGATGTTCAAAAACTGTTAAGGATGAGTTGTGGGTTGGGGTGATGAGGTTGTAGTTGCTTTTTATATTTCACTATACACTTTGTTTTCAATTGCTTTTACACTTCTTAAGTTTTCATAATGATAATGATAAAGGCATTGTTAGTCGATTTTTTGTCAGCCCCCCCAAATAAAATGTGAATAGAAAAACTGAGAAGCGTATGGTTAACTTATATGCTTTGATGAGAAATGAATTATTTTGCCAATTTGAAGGCAACAGATTCTTAATTATTCCACATTCAAGATTCAAGAAAAAAGGGTCTCCATCCGATGGATGAATCATCTTTACAATAACATGACCTTCCAGCTTAATTCTGTTATTGATCCCAAAACTACTGTTCAGAATACAACTCCAAACCCATTTAGCTATTAAGAATCTTTTAGGTTTACAAATATGACATCAATTCTAAAACTAACCAAATTACCACTGATAACCAGAAGCTTCAAAATTAGTAAATTATCTGGAAACTCGATAAGAAATCCTGCTACCAATATTACTTATTTACTGTTTTTTGCACCATATTGGTTTTTCTTACTACATTTAATATAGTATGTCTTCCTACACTTGTAACTGAAATGCCCTCCTTAAGTTATGTATATGCCTGTGCAAATTATTTTTGTTTGAGTTGGCACTTATCATTGTTAAC
>JASCZI010211458.1:16688-40121 GCA_036250425.1 Stylosanthes scabra | reverse complement strand
TGGAGATGGAAACTCGAAAGACTGTTATGAGTCAGCTTGGAACTCCAACAGGACGTCCCATGGCATTAAAATCTAGAGTAAGCAGCTACTTTGGATAATGTCAATTGTCTTTTCAATCAAATGGCAGGCATTCACCATTTGTGGCTGATTTTACATTGCTGACAAAAATATAATTTTCCTTTTAAGTTTTTATTTTGAGTGAACTTTTGTTTGAAATGTCATTCTTTAGCAGTATCACGACGAACTTGTTAAAGCTGAAAAAGGTGATTTGCTTAAAATGTGCTAAAGTGAACTTTTCTGTTTTTCCACCGTATAATCAAATGCTTGACTAGAAATGACTTGTTAGATGTATTCGCTAAGAACCCTTACTTTCAGTGCTGCACTATGGCAATTGGTAAATATGCATTGAGCTCATTGTTATCATCAAGTAAATTTATAAGTCTTGCTTTTTACCTTTTTATAACGATAATAAAATTGTTGATGCAGTTTTTGACCTTTTTTTCTTTTTTTTTTTTTGAAAAAAGAGTAAGGTTCTTTTAGTTCTTTGCTGAACAATTTTAGTCCAAAGGCATTGATTGTTCTGTTTTGCTGATGCCACCAACTAGGATAATGCTTGGTTGTCTGTTGTAGTTTTGGATATTTATTTTTCTTATAATTGTTTCATTGTGGTTTTATAGTTGGCAAATCCTCAGTCCGAGCCTGCTGGTAGAACTAATTTAGTATCGAAACAATCAGCTTCCTCCCCATTGAACTCATCAAGTGGCGGAACAAGAAGGCCATCTTCATCAGGAGGTCCTGGATCACGACCTGCAACTCCTACTGGGCGTCCTACCTTGACCGCGACTTCAAAAACATCAAGACCTTCAACACCTACTCGGGCTACCTCATCTTCATCTACTAGGACCACTGTTCCTACATCCAAGAGTACAGTTTCCACAAACAGGTCGGCAGTTTCTGCCCCCAAGAGTTCCACCTCTGCTACTAAGATTGCAACCCCTGCCGCTAAACCCACCATCCCATCGAGATCCTCTACCCCGTTGTCAAGATCTACAGCAAGATCATCAACACCGACTAGCCGACCTACCTTGCCTCCTTCCAGGTCTACATCAAGAGCATCTACCCCTACTCGGCGACCATTGACACCATCAAGTGAACTCAATGTTTCTTCGTCTTCAATTAAGATTCCTTCAAACTCCAGGCCAGCTTCTGCAACATCAAGGCAGCCAGCTCCTATGACATCAAGGCAGCCAGCTCCTGTGACATCAAGGCAACCAGCTCCTGTGACATCGAGGCAGGCAGCTCCTTTGACCTCAAAGCCGGTGCCATCACGTGGTACTTCACCAACAGTGAGATCTAGACCATGGAAACCATCTGAGATGCCAGGTTTTTCACTTGATGCTCCACCCAACCTAAGGACAACACTTCCTGAAAGGCCATTGTCAGCAACTAGGGGCAGGCCTGGAGCACCTACTTCTCGGTCTTCATCCGTTGAGCCTGCTTCCACTGGAAGACCCAGACGGCAATCGTGCTCTCCTTCAAGGGGCCGATCTTCCAATGGAATTGCTCACATCAGTGGAAATTCTATGCCAGCAGTTAACCGTGGGCGTTCCAAAGTGAATGATAATGTCAGTCCCGTTGTAATTGGGAACAAAATGGTTGAGAGGGTAATAAATATGCGGAAACTAGCACCACCAATGTCCGACGACAAAAACTCTCCCCTTAGTAACCTGTCTGGCAGGTCCACTTCATCTCCAGATAGTTCAGGTTTTGGAAGAACACTTTCAAAGAAGTCCTTGGATATGGCTATTAGGCACATGGTATGTATCTTCCTAACATTCTATGTACCAAATGAAAATAACCTTGTTAAAAAATTCAATACTGCAATCTGTAGTTAATTAGTGCACGGCATTTCAAGATTCAGAGATTTTATGGCATCGTTTAGTACCTTCATTCTATTTTGGGAATAGATTCTCTCAATTGATGATGTAAAGTGATCTCTTATCATATAATATCTTCTCTCATGTCTT
This sequence comes from Stylosanthes scabra, assembly GCA_036250425.1. Classification (NCBI taxonomy): domain Eukaryota; kingdom Viridiplantae; phylum Streptophyta; class Magnoliopsida; order Fabales; family Fabaceae; genus Stylosanthes; species Stylosanthes scabra. The sequence goes on along the minus strand of JASCZI010211458.1, from coordinate 38,094 downwards.
TTCTTGGTCCTGTTTAAAGAATAGTATATAATGAGAGATCACACTTGACAAATGAGAGGATCCATTTCCCATTCTATAGTGACTTTTTCTTAATTACTGAATTGGATAGAATTTTTCTAGTTATATAATCCTTCTCTCACCGTTTTATTTGTCCTTTTTAATAGGATATAAGGAGAACAATTCCAGGCAATTTACGGCCATTAATGACAAACATTCCAGCTTCTTCTTTGTATAGCGTGAGGTCAGGTCCTCAGCGTGGTCGAACAATTAGTGTTTCAGGCATTTCAGGATCTCCTCATGCTACAAGCAGTAATGCTAGTTCTGAAGTGAGTGTAAACCAAAATGGTCTTTGTTTAGATAGTAGTGAATTAGAGGATGATATAGGCAGCGAGAGATGTGGCCAATCTCCTGCTAGTGTAAGGGGCAGGTGAACTGTTGTTAAGTTCTTACATAGGAAACTCTGCATATACTTAAAAGTTAGTACCAGTGTTCTTATCCTGAGTTCTCAGCCATATCGGATTTTGCATATGGAACTAACATGGCTTCTACTTATGTAAAGCTTATTGAAAGTGATGTAACAACATCATGTAATGTAAGGTATCTCTGATTTTAGGTAGATTGTTTGTATGTCATTATTATGGAGGCAGTGCTCAGTTTTTTAATCAAGCTGAGGTTTATATTCTATTTTATGGAAATTTAGCTCATTATCCATTAGCTTGGTGACTTCTCGGACAACCTGAGATAGCAAGGGTTTTGGATTGTCATGCTTTCCTAAGGTCTAAGGATAATTAACAATGATATTTACCCTACTTAAATTTTAAACCTGACACGTAAGATATGAAATTGTGTAATAAGATTTAAATTAAAAAATTGTTGGAGAGGTATTAATTTAAAGAAGCATCTAAGCCAAAATGAAATATCTACATTATTGTATAGAAAGACAAACGAAAGAGTTCTCATCCAATGTACATTAGTGATTAGCCAGGAACTTCAAAACTATGACATTATGGAGCTTCCCTGTACTATACTGTAATCTTATTTTTATTGGGATGGTTATTATTCTGTACCTAAATTTTGATTTCTAAAGTGAACATCCAGTCCTTACAGGTACCAGACATCTCATTTGTCTAAAAATGCTGACTCGGCCAAGTCGATGGAGCGAGCAAGACCGGCGGCTTTGTTTTGGCATTCTTGGTGCTCGTCATCAGGGTCACTGTCAGCAACTATACCAGCACCAGCTTGAAGGTGAGCCACCCACTCGCGGCGTTGGTTCAGGTTTTTGTAGGAGTACATTGTGTCATTCCTAGCTGCGGTTGGAAATACAATTGTCCTTAAAACTAGAGCGATGTCCATTTCCTCGGAAAAAGATATATATCCGAATCCTCCGCTGTAAGGCCCTCGCCTTGACACCTCCAACTTATCGATTAGCTCCATTGCCTTCACCTGCATTCACAAACCATCAAGTTAAAGATGAAGTATGAAGCAAGAGATCTCAAAAGGATGAAATAATTATAAATCCATAAGGAGTATTTTCTTTTCAAGGCTTGAAAAAATATGTAAGCTGTCTAAAAGATATCAAGAAAACTACAAACCTTTGGTGCCCCGCTGACAGTTCCGACCGGCAAAGCAGCACGGAGGGCGTCCCAGCAAGTTAGATGTTCTTGCAACTCTCCTGAAACCTTTAACACATAATAATGCATTTATGTTAACATTATCTGTTGAAACTACACAATATGCAATGAAACATCAGTTAATATCCTGGCTTAACAAGAGATTGTTCTCAGTTCTCGGTTCTCACCGTCGAGCTTATGTGCATGACATGAGAATATCGCTCGATATTCATAAGCTTTTCCACCTTTACAGACCCGTATTTTGAGACCTATCGAAAGAATTTTCGATATCAGAACCATAAAAACTTGTTATTTTCTTGAAGTTACACATTCATCCTCTATAATTCTATATTGGTTGATGTAACTTTAAGTTTCATAAGCTAACAAAGGAGAAGATATATTAGCAAACCTTTCCAACATCATTGCGTCCCAAATCAACCAGCATGACATGCTCTGCACATTGCTTTTCATCACTCAGGAGCTTCACTTCTGACTGCTTATCTTCCTCCGGTGTCTTCCCTCTTTTACATGTCCCGGCCAACGGACGATTCACAATCTTGTTCTGTTCATAGCAAAATCATATTAAGAAAACACTCTAATTCAATAAACCTAAGATGATCCAATTGAGATTTACAGCAAATAACTTCATGATCAAGTAATGCTAACCAATAACCGTGTCGAAAAGCCTACCTTCTTTATTCGTGTAAGAATCTCCGGACTTGAAGCAACCAGAATGCATCCCCGAGCCTGTTCGATAAATATAAAGAGCAAACTCAAAGAGCTGAACTATAAAAACATTTAAATTATATGAGGAATTATATCAGGATGTTGCATAAAAACCTGCAAATAAGTCATGTATGGACTTGGATTCACAACTCTCAAGGCTCTATAAACTTCAAACGGATCTGCAAATGTTCTTCGCTCGAATCTCTGGCTTAATACAATCTGGAAAATATCCCCTGCCTTAATATGTTCTTTTGCTTGAAGGACTGCCTCCTTGTATGCTTCAGGTGCCATGGTTGAGTTCTTTAGAGGAGGACCGAAATGGTGAGTATGCAAATTCACCGAACCCGAAGCTAGCCTCGGTCTAGCAAACCAAAATTTAAAATTAGTTTCTGACAGACCATAAAAACTAGAACATGATGATATGCAAGAATGGATTACTTACGGTTGGCTATCTCGTAATCTGGCGACTAATTTCCCGAGTCGCGCCTTTCCCTCCTCATAAGCACTCTCAGCCGAAGGGAATCGATCAACCCTCACCCAAACAATCACATGTGTTTTCTGTTGTGTGTAATACAAGTAAAAGAAAATTCAATCAAAAGTGAAGAATTGCATTTATGAATCAATATTTGAAATATCATGCATATAAATGCAATTTCATGTTCTTTCTCACCAGTATTAATCAATTCATGGTTTTTATCCTTCACACAATGATTACATCATGTCCAAAGATTTGGAAAAGGGATTTACAAGAACAATGAACTTGTAATAAATGAATAGAATTCTAACAAAAAGATAAGGAAGAAAATTTTGCTACATGATACATTGCTTGTGAAGCAAACAAAAAGGCAGCTACCTTCTCTACATGATCAAACACAACCACAGAATCATAGAGGCCGAGATGTATGTCCGGGAGGTTTCGATCATCCTCCGGCGCATTTGAAAATGGTAGTTTTTTCTTTTCCACATAACGAACCGTGTCATACGAGAAATAACCTGCCCAGCCACCTACAATAACAGCTTAAGAAGTTAGATCTTGACATATTGCAATCACTAATTGAATATAACATGACAAGTTCATATCTTAGAGCACAAGTTATTATAGTCTTACCACAGAAGGCATCTGGAAGTTCGTTATTAAGACAGGGCTTCCAACCCTGCGAGAGTCTTCGAGGAATCGTCATAGGATCATCGACGGTCTCTCTAGTTAACTTCCCGAGTTCATGGTCCATTATTGTAACATTATTTTCTTTGGCAACAACTTCCATGCTTGGTTGAGCTCCTATAACGCTATATCGCCCCTGCATTCGATCCAACCATGTTAGAATACTAGACAGAAAACATTAAGATAAAAAAATGATGAAGATGGCAAAGCACACTCACCATATTTGAAGAATCAAGACTAGGCTCTGCAGACTCGAAAAGAAAACTGGGAGCCTCGCGGTCATCTTCCTTAACCAAAAGCCGGTAGGCAAGAACCGGAGTAAGTTGATCAGAGAATATGCATTGGTGGAGAGGAATCAAGTTCCCATTTTTTGAAGCTTCAACAAATTCCCTTGCTTCATCAACTGCACAAGTAGTACATATGCTACTCAAACACTAAAAAAATAAAAGGGCAGAAATATTATTGGAACCAAAACAAAAAAAAATAAAGTAACTGCTAAGAACTGAAGCAGCAAATTGCAGAACCAAAATCATTGGTCATGTAGTTCTTAGTTTGTTACAACCTTTTCAAGAAAGTCATAAACAATTTGCAAACTACTCAACTGTCTATCTTATTTGGATAAAGATTAGGTGGAAAATTTTATGGATGAATCATCCATCCATAAAAATTTCTATTAGATTTTATTTTTAATTCAAACATAACATGAGGGCAGCAATTAATTTCGAAATGGTGATTCAGTTGGTAATCCACTAATACGAGTGATTTACAACTATTTCGTGAGACTAGAGCCACGAAATAAAATATTTACAAGTAAGGACATATTTTTCACAACCTGCGAAATGCATACCAGATTTAGAAAAAGATTTCTTTTCGCGGCATGCAAAAAGTATAATCTATACCTTGCGGTAAGGACAATTCTATGGTGAAGAGCGTTTCGTAGGAATAGAAGGAAGAGAAGTACTCTTTTTACCTTAAAAATTGATAAAAATAAAATAAAACACTTTAGATTAACATCCAAATCCAACTACTTATTAAAAAAAATCTTCTTCTTTTCGTTAATGTTCTCTTTGTCGTAGCATGCACTTTACAAACCTTGCTAGTCTATTTTTTGAGAAAAATCACCCATTTTTAGGCCACACAAGGGTCGAAATTTCATTGATGAAAACGGGGTTAAATTTTCAAAATTGAAACTTTTTTTTACTCATTTACCCCAAACCAAAGACACTGAAGAAATCTCAAATTTGGTGGGACTGTTATCCAGAACTGATGAGACTCAAATTTGCTTTGCCTCCAATGTTAACACGTTGCAGCATCTATTCCCATGTCATCATCTAAATAATCTTTCTTTTCAAATAAAAAAAATACAAATTCTACTAAAACATGCAGCAAAGATGACAACTTTATGATAAAATAAAAAAAAGCCAACTATACATATACACACAAGATTCTACTTGAAAAAAATACCAACTTACCAGATAATGATGGTGAACTTGGGAGTGAAGAACAGACTGAGGGTAGTGGGCTAGCGCCGGCCATGCTGAGCCTCCGGCCACCGGAGGGAACCAACCGGCGAAAGAATCTTTGGGAATGCAGTGGATTATTATTGGCATTATTTAAATACATTGAAGGTTGTGGTTTCAAATTCAGAGACGTAGAAACTGTTGCAGAAAGCATTTTTGTTTTTAGTGACAGTTTTCTTCTGCTGCTGCTGCTCTTGTTGTTCTTCTCTTTCAGTTATGAATGAACGAATGAGTAGATAGCTTTACAAAACTATGATATGATGATGATAGTACGGGTTGCAGAGTTCCAATGGCCGCATTTATAATTATCAGTTAGTACATTCGGAATTTCATCAAATTTTTGCTATACAATTAATATTGATTATTGAGAAATCATTTCAATTTTCATCCCTTTATATAGAGCAGTCACAGTCAATTTTAATTTATTCTTCTAGTAATACTTAGAAAAGGTAACAAAATCATATATAAATGTTCTTTTGAAAGATTATTTCCTTTTTCTAAAAATTTTTTTCTGTCAATTTGGTGCATGCACCTTTTCAAGAGTTTAAACTATTTTCTTAATTTCATAAATTTGGATTACTGTTTTCTTGCTGTATTATGAAATTCATTGTATATATATGTAAAATGGATTTTGGGATTTTTTTTTTCCTTCTGTTTATTCATATATGTATTTGACCAAATTAAATAAGTAGTGAAAATTTCCCCACCACAAAAAAAAAAAAACGTGTGATAATTTAAAATTGTTTCTTTTAGTAGAAGGTCCCCCCACCCTTGTTTTTTCTTCCCATCTTTGCAATCCGAAAGGAAGATTATTGAGAAGCGGCGGACAAACTAAACAAATCCGGTATTTTTTTTTTGGTGACTTAACAAATCCGATATTAATAAACATGATGGAGTTTACCAGTTTTATTTTTCAAAACATGGGAAAAAAAATACACATAATAAATTATGAAAGGGACAAAAATACATAAAAAGTTAATTTCAATTAAAAAAATACACCTAAAAAATAATTAACATTAAAAAATATTTTTTATTATATCTTTACGAAAAAAATATAATATCATATGAGTTACAACTTATTAACGTTTATTTACCATTAATAAAAAATAAACAAAGCACCCTTATGACGTATAAGTTTTGTTCATCATTGACTATATTTTTTAAGTGTACTTGACCCGTTTAAAGTTTTCGTATGTATTTTTTTTAAAAATATATGTAATTAATAATTTTTTAATCAATAAATTAATTAATAAAAAATAAAATATTTATAATTTTTAGAATATTTATAATTAAAATCATAAAACATTCGAAACTTAAAACAATCATCAGTTAATTTTATAATTTTTTAAAAAAGAAATGTGAAACTTAAAATAATAAAACATTCAATTTAAATTATTAGCTAATATTATTAGAATTTTTATTAATTACCTAACATTATTTTTATTATTTCATATTTTATTTGTTTATGTTTGACTAATTGCGTCTTGCTTGTGGATTCCCAACCCACGTTTAAATCTCATCTCAAATTAAAATAATGACAAGTCCTTATCCTTCTTGACATATATAGACATCCATTTAGTATTAGATAAGGCACTTATCTAGTAAATGTACAATTTAGACATCTCAAATTAAAATAATACCTATTTCGATCCCCAAATTCTTTCGCTTTAGATAAGACACTTCTTAATAATGTTAATTTACCAAATCGGTCCACGTTCTTTATATTAAATGTACAATTTAGTCCCTATAATCTATTATCAGTAGGTCATTCTAATGACATATAAGTTATCCTGATGACATGCCAATTCCAATGTCAAGTGTGCATCTTTATTTTCAAGGTGGAATGGTTGGATATTGAGAGTGACACATAGGCCCCTCTAAAAAATTTCAAAGCGTTTCCAATTTCCTTGATTGTGTTTCCATAAATCTCCTTATTCTAACCTCTCATTCACAAAAGAACCCTAATTTCATCATCTTTTTCATTCCTTTTCTTCCAAAAACAAGCGATGAAGGTGGGTTGATCGAACCTATTCCAAGCTAATTACAGACGCGACGAAGTTGTCTGTGAGTAATTGAAGGCGTCTCTCGAAGGTTAGTTGCTTCTCTAACCTCTGTCTACCTGTTATGTTCTTGATTAGTGAAATATACATGATCATGCAGTTTTTTTTTAGCGTTTGATGAGTGAGTTTGAGTTCTATATTCAGTGCCGTTACATTGTTCTCCATTATTGAGATTTTAGTCCATCGTGTTTAGGGTTTGACAAATAGGTTTAGGTTTTGTATTTATGTTTCGCTTGGTACTCTGTCTCTGTGTCTTCGTGTTGAGAGTAAGCCTATGTGTTGGTGTGTTATCATTTTGTGCTGCATTGTAATTCTATTTGTCTCATCGTTTGGGGTTTGGTGGAGAGGTCTAGGATTTCTATCTATGGGTGGAATCAAGTTGTGATATGCTATTTGGGTTGCTATTGGTGGAGGATTGGAATAATATCGCATAAGCTCCACAATTGCATATTGGGGCAGTGAACTTCTTCTTTCTCTTGTTCCATGCACCACCTACGCCGCCCTTGCCAGAACCATCCATGCTGCTCCAACACTGGTCACCAGACGAAGCACACACTTGCTTGCTCTTCTATAACAATTTCATCAATCGAATTCTTAGAATTTGAAATGAGAAATCCTAAAGAAGCTTCGAAACATCAAAAGGAATAAGAAGAAGAAGTGAATGGCACGACATTGTTTTGAAATTTTTGAGAGGGACCTATGTGTCTCTCTCAATATCCAACCATTCCACCTTGGCAACAGAAATGCACACTTGGCATTAAAGTTGACATGTCATCAGGATAACTTACTAGCAACATGTTATAAGAACTAAATTATACATTTAATAAAAAAGACGAGGATCGATTTGATAAGTTAACATTATTGGGAAGTGTCTTATCTAAAATGAAAGAGTTTGAGGACCAGATGGGTGTTTACTCTAGAATATATAGAATATAGAACAAAAATATTATATGTACAGTTAGCAAGTAGTTCAATCAAATTATCTTTAGTGACAAAAATAATTTTTATTGAGGTTGAATAATTTTATTAAATTTGATTGAAAAAAATACTTGTATATATAATATTGTCTTATATATGTGAGTTGTTTAAAATAAGTTAATTTTATTAATCGTGATTTAATAGTGAGTTGTAATGATAAATCCTGAAAATTAAAGTTTATTACAAAGATAAAACATATTAGATATTAGTTTACTTGAAAAAATTGTATCATACTTAAAAAAAAACTCTTGACATAATGAAATGCTGAAATGATTAATTTATTATATTCTTTTTTTTTAAAAAAAAATTTTGAGTCTCAACTCCTAAATCTAATTATGCTTCTGAATTCTAAATAAAAAATTTAAATTTTTTATATCTTTAATATTTTTAAAAAATAACACTTATATTTAAATTTTTTACTCTTTTAGATATTAAAATGATAATTAAATTTATAAATTAGGATTCTCTATCATTATTTTTTTTGAAAAACTCATCCAATAAATACTACACTTAAATCGGTAAAAAAAAATATTATCACCATATATATAATAACGGGGAGATGATAATATCATTTTATTTTTTTATAATAATATCACTCTTCGTATAATTTTTTTCACTATAAATATATATACATTTATAAAACAATATATTATTAAAATGAAAGTAATATTATCATTTTCTTAATGATATTGTTTAGACTAATATACCTAGTTCTGGATTGTCGAGCCAGGGAGGTATAACTCATTCTGATTAGAAAGTTGTCAATTATTGCTTGATGGAAGAAGTATATGTTGGCTCGTCAAGGAACAGTGGGAAAGTATTTATAAAGGCATTCCGACACTTAAGTTAGAAATGCATTTATTTTAAAAGTTAAGTGAAAAGGGAGAAGAGAGCATACGTTATCTAGTATAAGCTAAATCTCTTTATAGATGTTAGGTTATAGTTCGACTACGCTACTTCTTGGTTCGTTAGGGTTTATTGAGTGTTTACCGAGTTATACAGTGGTCAAAGATAAGTGAAGATATTGTTTGTTACAAGGTTCAATTGTTCATGCTTATTTGCACGTATTTTATCTAGTCAGGAGTGGACCGAGCTATAGAACAATGACACCGAGCTATAGTGGGTCACATCATGACTTTATAACCGAGCTATATGGATAACGACCGAGCTTTAGATATAATGATTGAGATATAAGGCTAATATAAACGAGCTATAAGTAAGACAGCCGAGTTATATGCATAACAGGCCAAGTTAATAGGCCGAGCAATGAGAATAGTAGACCGAGATCTAGATTTAACTGGTCGAGCTATAGGGAGTTAGGGATTAGATCACCACCTATCATAAACACAATTACACACTATACATCGGTATGAGATATATTTTAGAAGTATATATAAGTGATAATTATTCTTTTAGTCATAAAGATTTGGGCCAAAATCAATTTGGCCACAACTCTTTTTCGTTGTTAAAATTATTATAAAAGTTTCAATTTTTTTCAAAATCAGCAAATGATCATTTTTCCCTTTCAATTTCAATTTTACCAAACTCAAATCCCTAAATCCCAAAATTAAACTCTCACCCTCACCGTACATACAACACACACCATCAAAAAAAAAAGGTAAGAAAGAAAGAATGGAGAACGAGAGAAGTAGAAAGGGAATATGACGAAGAGAGAGAAAAGGGAAGAGAGAGGGAGATGACTCCAATGGAAGGCCTTACGCCTTCGCCACCGTCGCTAGTGAGGGAGAGGGGCAAGCTTGGAGTGGGGAAGAATGCGAGGGGTAGGGGGGAGTTTCCATTCGCCGTTGTGCTACCCCATTGTCGCGACTTTCGAGCTGCTGTTACGCCAGAAGTCGCTGTCAAAGTGGAAAGCAAGTGAGAGAGAGGAAGAGAACGACGAGGCAGTGAAGGTGTTGACCGTCGTAGCTCCTGCTATCACATCTTGTCACTGTCGCCGCCGGAGTTCCTGGATCTCATCGTCGGTGCAATCCAAAGTGACTTTTTCTGCTCCTCCTCCATCGCCATGTTCTGCTCAATCCTCCTCTGTTGTGCCTCCACTCACCCTGTGTTCATTGGAAGAACATTTCCTGTTCATCCTTGCATTTTTTATGTTGTTGATTCAGGTTCTATTAGATTTGGTTCTTTATAGTTGATTGTTGTTTTTTATCCTCAAATTTTTTGTCCTTTCCATATTACTTATGAAATTTCATATTCTATGTTGATGTTGATTATTGTTGGTGATTGTGTTTTCTGTGTTGATGGTGAGCCGTTGGCAATGACAATGGTGTTTCGGTGTTGATGGCTGGATGCTCTAATTTATTGGTTCGAAAATAATAAAAAAAAAACATATCATTCGAAATAATATATCATCCAAAATAAACATATTGATTACCAATAATTTTTCATAAATAAATATTTTTCTTTGTTTATTTTATATTTAAAATTTCATTCCGATTAATTCGAATACACACCTAATTATGGTAGATAAGTCTTCAACTTACACTAACTCCATATATATTCAAGCGAGTGAAGGGGGACTTCAAGTTGATCATACTAGCACGAACTAACATGTTATTAGTAAATTCGTAAATAAATGCGTATAGGTACCAAAATTTATGATTGTGGTGGTTTAAATGTTTAATGGAGACAGCAGTGGTACTGGAGCAGGCAAGGATTGATTGGGAGTAATAGATGAACAGTTGTATGGTAGTTATGGTACTACTTGCATCATCTTCTTTGCCTTTCCAGCTTCAATGCTCAAGCACTATTTTTTTCTTCTATTCTATATATACATCCGGCATTTAAATATTGTGTCTGCAAAAAACTACTCTTCGAAACAAGTACTTGCGGAAATTATGTAGATGGAGCACAAAAAAGGGACAAGTAAAATACTCATAGGAACTTTCCCCACAAATAAATTGAATGGAGACAGGGATATAACATTTTTATATTAATCTTATTATTTATTATTTATGCTAGCGTCTTCACAGGTACTGTTGTGTCTGTTCAGCCGTTTTATTTTTATTAATTTTGAAGTATTGATTATTATAATCTTTAAGAATATATTTGTTGGTGCTAAATTTGATTTTCGACCACTAGATGAGAATTTCGACTCAAAATAAATGAGGATTCGAGATATGGTAAGACGGTCTAAAAAAGGACTCTCAAGATAAGATCAAAGTGTTTTTTGACAATTGATATATGTGTGTCGGAGAAACATGGTCGAAGAAAATATATGAAGATCATGAGATTGTCCCTTACGAAGACAGGCTGTTGATATATGAGTCGAAGGTCATAGTCGAAGTGGTATGATGACTAGGCCCTTTCTGAAGACAGAATGTGTTGATTTGACTTAGATGTGTTGACAAGTGTCAAAGTCGGAATGACTCTCCTATATAAAGATGATTTGGTTCAGCACTTAGAGAATTCATGAAAATGACAGAATGAAGAAAGGTATCGAAGTCAAAGATAGAGAAGTTGGGATAGTCGAAATTGAAAGTGTATCAGTAGTCAAAGTCGAGAATATACAGAAGTCGAAGTCGAGAATACATCAGCATGTACTTAATTAATTGATCTTATCCACAAGAAGCAACTGCACATTTGTAGGGAGTATTGCTTTATCTCAAGCAGAACGTGGGTTTGCTTACTTGAAGACCAAGGATTAGGAGTAACTCCCAAGCAAAATGTGGGTGTGTTTACTTGAAGACCAAGGATTATGAATAACTCCGAAGTAAGTCTAAAATCCCAAATTGAACTGAAATGTTTGCCTATAAATAGAAGAAGTCTATATACTTGAAGGCAACACTCTTTTTCTAGCTCATAACCACAAAACTCTCCAGAAATCCTCAGTCTCCTCAAACGCCAATGGAGTACAAGTGCAGCATGTGAGTCAGGAAGTGTTCACTTTTTTCCTTTCTGTCATTTACGTTCTTGTCAAATTTATTTCATTGACATTCCCTTTCATTTCATTTCGATTTCTGTAATTTCCTTTAGTTCATTTTCAGTTCTTTGATTTTCTTTGATTTTAATCTTCATTTTTATCAATTATTCTTCATTTTATGTTCCAGTCGAAGTTTCAGTCTTTTCGAGTCGAAGTACATTTATTGTCATTCAATTTCTATTTTAGTCGAAGTTTCTTTCTTAAGTCCTGTTGAGTCGAAGTTCATTTTATCAGACTTGTAATTATTTCAGCTTGTAATTACTTCTCTACTATCAATAAAGCATTTACATTTTCTGCACCAAAGCATTTGAACACCGTTTTAGTACAAAATTGGGATCGAACTCATATTTTCTATCTTAAAGGAGTCGCAACCCGCTCCCCGACTACAAGATTGTGATGCAAGCTCGGTCAATATTTTCTGTCGAAATTGAATAAAAATCGAGCGAAAAAATATCATTCACTCATTTATTTGACTAGAATGCTTAAGAATTAAGGACTGAAAAAAAGTTAACCATGGTAGATGTTGAAGAGTGAAAGAGAAGAGCAGAAAAAGAAGATAATGAAAGCAAACAACTAAATAACATAAAAGGAAAGAAATAACAAAGAACAAAAGAGAAAACATACATTTTCTAATACTTACTGTTTTGCTCGATTTTTGTTCGACTTCGACAGAAAATGTCGACCGAACTTGCACCACAATCTCATAGTCAGGGAGCAGGTTGCGACTCGTCTAAAATAAAAATATGAGTTCGACTCCAATTTTAGACTAAAACGGTGTTCGAATGACTTGGTGGAGAAAAGCGCAAATGCTTTATTGATACTAGACAACTAACTACAAGCAGAAAATAATTACAAGTCTGGAAAAAATGAACTTCGACTCGACAGGACTTAAGAAAGAAACTTCGACTAAAACAGAAATCGACTGACAATAAATATACTTCGACTCGACAGGACTTGAAAAATAAACTTCGACTGAAATAGAAACTGAAGAAAAACTTGAAGAAAATGATGATTGAAATCAAAGAAAATCACATAACTGAAATTGAATTGAACTGAAAGAAATTACAGAAAGGGAAATGACAATAAAATAAATTTGACAAATACATAAATGACAGAAAGGAAAAAAGATGAACACCTCCTTACTCACATGCAGCACTTGTACTCCGTTGTCTTACATGCGTCTGAGGAGACAGGGAATTTGTGGAGAGTTTTGTGGTTGAGGTAAAAGAAGAGTGCTGTCTTCAAGTGTACAGACTTCTTCTATTTATAGGCAAACATTTCAGTGCAATTTGGGTTTTTAGGCTTGCTTGGGAGTTACTCATAATCCTTGGTCTTCAACTAAACACACCCACGTTTTGCTTGGGAGTTACTCCTAATCATTGGTCTTCAAGTAAGCAAACCCATGTTCTGCTTGGAGACAAAGCAATACTCCCTACAAATATGCAGTTGCTTCTTCTGGATAAAAATCAATTAATTAAACATGTGCTGATGTATTCTCGACTTCGACTGCTGATACACTTTCGAATTCGACTCTCCCAACCTCTCTATCTTCGACTTCGACACCTTTCTTCATTCTGTCATTTTTATGAATTCTCTAAATGCTGAACAAAGTTATCTTTATATAGGAGAGTCATTTGGATTTCGACACTTGTCAAAGGATCTAAGTCAAATTAACACATTCTGTCTTCGGAAGGGGCCCAATCATCATGTCACTTCGACTATGACTTTTGACTCATACATCAATAGCATGTCTTCATAAGGGACAATCTCATGATATTCATATATTTTCTTCAACCATGTTCCTCAGACACACATATATCAGTTGTCAAAAAACACTATGATCTTATCTTGAGAGTCATATTTTAGACCGTCTGACCATATCTCGACTCCTCATTTATTTTGATCGAAACTCTCATCTAGTTGTCGAAAATCAAATTTCGCACCAACAGAAACTATCCACATACATTGTAGATATATCTATGAACAAGAACAAAGATTATTCAACGTCTTTTGAACTTTCCAACTTTGCTGCAAAATCTGCTAACTATAAAATTCTACGTATTTTTCGGCCCTATTTACTAAGAATCGAACTGTTATGATCTTTTCGCTTTTAAGTCGAATTTCTTAGAAATACCCTTTTACAACTTTTTCGACCTCAGAGAACCTTTCGACTCAGACTAGTTTTAGGTTGAATGATATTTCGAGGCTAACAATACACATACAAATTCCAAGCTCACAAACTTCATAAACTAACTAGCACTTCATTAAATGTGAACAAGCCGATGATTATGAAAGAATCGTATAGAAATGTGTGTATTGGTGAGTAGATATGATTATGTGTGTTAATCTTTGATGTTAATAGGTGGACTGTGTTAAGATTTCAAGTGTGAGTGAGTATAAAGGTAATTTCACATTAAAAAAAACAAAGAAAAATTAGGAGTTTTGATTATGTGTGTTAATCTTTGATGTTAATCGTTATATATTTATGTATAAATATATGTGTTTTTTAATTTTTTTTTATGTATTTTATCCAAATATATTATGAATTAATTTAAAATCCAAGCTATTTTTTTTTTCAAATGAATTGAGCAGCTCTGCATAGTAATTTAATTTCCTCACGCTATCACACACACTCACATAATGTCTGACCCTGACCCATGTACAGCTTCCCATGCTCTTTTTTTTTTTTCTTTTTCTTTTTCGGCCATGAACATCTAAGAGCAAGATAAGACACTTTGTCAAGCTCTTGGCTACTTTTTATCCTTTGTTCTATTTTCGGCCTTATTTGTCCTACATTTTAAAAGGTGGACTTAGTTTTTCTTGGGCTTTTATGCTAAAAAGAGAGTACATTCATGTTAAAAAAAAATGCATTGAGTTTTAGGTTTGGTTCCCACTTACAAATTTCGTGACGCTTTGGATGAATGATAAGCGTGTTTTTCTCAAATCAAGCCCCACCAAAGTTCGACCTCTCCTGGTATAAAGGGTCTTTAGTAGTGTGAGCGAGTTGAGGGGTGTGTGGTTGGGGAAAAAAAAAAAACTTACAAATTCCCTGATTAGAGGCTTATACCAATGACACATATTTAATTCTTGCCTTTCCATCTAGGTATACTTTGTCTAGTTTGTAGGATGATGATAACTCACTTACAGATAACTTTAGGTGAAATTGATTATTTAGTCAAATTTATTAAATTATTTAATATTTTTTAACAAGAAGTTAACTGTATATAAGTAACCTTGTAGAATTATAGTTTCTCTTTGCACCATTAGTCCGTTTTGATTACCCAAAAACATTGACACATGTTGACTCTCAAAAAAACCACACATGACTTGTTTTTGCCAAGTAGTGAACAAAAACTCCTTAAATATTGTGCGGGTAACTGCGTAAGTGGGTGAGTTTTAGCATCCACCGGGCCAGAAGATGTGGACCGTCCACCGCAGTGCTGGCAAGGTGAGGAGGTAACACGTGTCCCAGAAATTTGACGCGTGGTGACTTAGTTGCCACCTTTTGGACTGGCTCATGGTTTTGTTGTTTGCAAGATTGACCCCATATGGTACCCTCAATGCAATAAATAGGATTTCTTGGGGGCATAAATGTTCATGGATTCAATGAACGAAATTGGGCCTGTATGATTGTTAATGATGGGCCTTAGTTAGGATAAATTGTATATTCCATTTTTTTCTTCATATTGGCCTTGAGTAATACAAAAATAAGGTTCCTGAAGTAGAGCTAAAATTCCTAGTAGTAATAAAAGCTCTCCCCAACACAAAATCAAATGATGTTTTTAAATGAAAAAAGAAAAAACATGCCTTTCTTTGTTCAACATAAAAATAATAATAATAAAAAATATTGGCAACCTTTTTTCATTTGGGCATGAACATACTGCGAATATAACTAATAATCAAGAGGGGCATGCGGTTCACTATTGTAACAAGGTATAAAAGAAAGAAATTACTCATAAAACTTAAGTTAATTTATACACTAATTCTCTAATTTGAGGGAAATATATCCAATTTTTATTTTTAGATAATTTAATTTATCAATCATTCTAGATGAACAAGTGGTTTTGGCCAACCAAGTACAACCAAGTGATTTATTTGTATGCTAAATAAAATATTATTTGGATGTAAAATAGAACTTTATTTATGTGCACTTTTTTATCCTATTTTACACCCAAATAATCTTTATTTAGCATACAAATAAATCACTTGGTTGCATTTGGTTGGCCAAAACCACTTGTTCAAATAGCATTACCCAAATTTATTTAACCATTCGAGAATCTAAAGCTTAATATATCCAATTTTTATTTTTACATAATTTAATTTTAATTTACATTTGTATATGTGATTATTTTTTTTTGAATATTCTTAATTTTTAATTTTTGTTTTCATTTTTTGGTATTATTTATATGTTCCTTTATTTTTCATTTTACATCTTATTTCTGGAAACCCTTTCGTTTTGTAGTTCTTTTGTTTCTTTGGTATTTACAATAATACTGTTAATTATGAAAATTAGATGTGATTCAAATAAAGATGCTTTAGATATGTCTTTAGTTGAGTCTCTATTTCCAAATATAACTACACGTCCAAATGTAATGTAATGTAACCAAGTGTAACTACATGTCCTGGTCACGTGAAGGGTTGAGAGACATGGAAGAACAATTTTTTCTTTGAAGGAATCCGATTCTTCAACAAATGGGCCCAACAATTAGGCCTGCTTTCCATGGGGTCAACAAGAATTTTTTAAAATTAAGGGGTTAAATCTAAATATGAAGTATCTTTTATTACAACTGGTAAAAAGACTGGACACGTATGCACTTTACTTTCTATAAGGGCTGTGGTGGACGGTCCACATCTTCTGGCCCGGTGGATGCTAAAACTCACTGCGTAAGTGTGTAGCGTGGATGATTTTATGTTTAGGGTTGGCGACAGCTAACAAAATTAAAAATTACAAATTCTAAATGAAAAAAGACTTACAACTTCACAGTGACATGTTCTAATCCCTTTAGCTGCATTTTCGGAATAATTTAATAAAATAAACAATAAAATGGATTCTGCCAACCCCAACGCAATAGGGAATAGATTTGATTAATATGACATTTGTCTTCTCTCTTCTTTATAAAGATAAGTTCAAAATTCTCCTAATAAAACTATGTCATGAGACATTAAACGAGTGAATTTTGTGTTCTTAATAGCAATACACAGACATTAGATAAAAACACAACTTATTTTTTCTTTTTCCCTAACCTTGGCTATGATAATAGTCTATGTATGAAAAAAAAAAAAACCGTTGGCTTTAATAACAGTTACCATTATCATTATGGGAGAAAAGAGGAGATCACATTGTAAAGGGCAGAAAATAATTATTAGAAAATTGCTGCCTTTACTTGATGTACCTATTTCTAGCTACAATAAAGTTTTATAATTAACCATAATCACTCAACAAAATGTATCTATGATGTAAGTTTCTTTTTTTTCCCCCAAAAGATATAGGGATAAGAGAACCCTGTGATTTTTAGCTCAATGATGCATAGTATGGTTATTAGAGGGTAGGATTTTTGGTGGGCATTGATAGCACTTGGCAAAAAGCCCAAAAGTGTCAACTTGCTTTATGAAATTTGTCATGCTGGCCCATCCTCCAAACCCAAAGCCCACCACAAAAACCCATACCACCACAAATGCGTTGACCACGTACATGACTGTCCAATTAGGGATGAACCTTGGCAATTTCTCTGCCGCATTCTGTTAACAAAAAGACAACAATATCATCAATTAAAAGAAGAAAAAATACAATAAACTATAAAAGAACAATCCTAGAAAAATTAGTAAATTTGGGTTTTAATTGTTGATATTTCCAAAGTAGTGCAGCTACTGTACTAGCTAACTTGCTGTATAATGATCAATGAATACCTGTTAGGACTTAGAATGGGATAGTAATCTAGTATAGTATATTAATGTGACTACCTTGTAGGTTCACTCAAAAGAGTTAGGTTTAGGAATGGTCTAATTCAATGTTAAAAGAGTTATATTTAACATGATTTTAAGAGATACTAGAAAATTGGCCATTTTCTTAGACAAAAATATGTTACTTAATTGATGTAGGTCCATTATTGAACAAAATATACAAAATATAACAATTTCTTTTGCTAAAATAGTGATTAGTACACCTAGCTTATGGTTAGGTTTAGAATCAGTGGTCATAAAGATTATATCATATACAACTATCTAAATGACAAAGAAATGACACCAACCATATCTTGTCACACAACATTTCAAATTCGGATATGATAGAAAATAGAAATAGTGGGATTGGGACTTATACCATCTTGGACACAGGAATTCAGTTGAAGCTTAAAAACATATAGTGAAGCTGGAATCATATCCTCAAAACACATACATACACACCCCACCACCAAAAGAGTATTAAGAATCCATTAACTAGATGCTTAGATCTGGTCAACCAATTGGACAGTCATGGATTCCCAATGTACTCTTTTTAAATATTTATTATTTTTATCTTATTAGTCCTCTCCATAGCTAGCTTTTTTGCTTTAAAGATTTATATGTGGTGGGTATCGCATCAAACACAACCTAAATTTATTATATTGTTATAGAAATTTTCTTTTTGGCAATGCTAAAAGAGTAAATTACACTAATTTTGAGTAATTTGTCATCAAGTCAAGTCATATTACAGATGACATCTTTTCAAGGGATGGAGTTATATTTTACCAAGTATAATAGTGCTAAATGTTGTATATATCTCAAAACCATTGTGTATAATTTCACAAATAAAAAGTGTTGTATAACTTAAGGGAAACATGCTTCATAGGGGAAGTGTGAATCAAAATCAAGGGTCAAACCAAAGCGGTCATCAAACTAGAGTGGAAATTGAGGTTCAAATGTTTAAGGATTTAATCAGAATTCAACTATTGTTGAACCATGCATATATAATAAAATAATATATTTTATGTATATTTTTTAAAGGAAAAAAATTGATTTTTTTGTTTTATTATTTTTAAAACTGCTAAAAAATTGAATTGATTCGACCAGTTTACTAGTTTTTCTGGTCTTTAACTAGTTTGCTGAAAATCAACTTAACGATTTTTATCCTAAATTGGGCTCGCCAGTTTCTAGTTAATTCAATCGAACCCACCACCATCCGTTCTCATAAGCCTAGTGTGAATCATGGGCACATTGATAAGGTATAAACCTCAAGTACTAAATTGAGGATGACAATTAGTCAAACAAGAAGTTAGTACCTACCTTGGAGGGATTCATTAAAATCTGTACCACCAAAATAACTAATGCATGTACTTATAATAAAGACTAGATAGAGTGAAGATGAAGTATTAGAGAATAGAGAGGGAAAAGGTAAGGGATATGTTTTTTTTTCACCTGTCTAGCTGAGGCAGACTTGTAAGTGAGCATGTGGGCAGAGGCAGGGATGATGTAGACAGTGAAGCTGACCAAGAGAGCACCCACAGCTGAGTTTATGGGCCCAAAGAATGGGAAAATTATTGCCAGGAACCATATTGGTATTACCACTGGTAACCTTGCTAATGCCCTCAAACATATGCTCTTTGTGTCATGCATCCCTATCACTTTCTCCCACACAAAATACAATGGCGTGCAAGCAAATCCAAATGTGATGAACTGTCTCAATTAACCAACAAATCAATTCATAATATGCATAGGTTAGTAACTAGTAACTATCTCTACCTCTTTTATAACCACAAGTTACAAGCATGTATATGTCTTATATATATTTTTTATACTTTAATTTGTTACTAATGCCCTTGCCTTGCTTTTGAGCATTTTAATAATTGTCTGTTGTAAAACTTCCGGAAAGAAAAGGATATAGTAAAAATAGGATTTTATTATTTATATTATTATATTTTTATCCGTTGTAAGATCTTGAAAACAAGTTTATTTAGGTCTTATTTAGTTTAGCTTATGTTTTCAATTTTTTGTTATTATAAATATTGTAAAGGAAAAGATAAAAACAAAAAGTGAAAATTAAAAAAAATAATATTTTTCATTTTTAGCATCTTCTGAAGAATATTAAAAATATAAACAGGAAATAATAACGGAAACCAAACATGCATAAGTTTATTTTTTTTTTCATTTGGTCACATCTTTTACATTAGCCCAATTAAAAAACTAAATGATTGATTAAAAAAATTTACTAAATCATGGTTAAATTTTCTAAAATGATAGACATTTTGAAACAAAAAGAGCTAGAATTCGTTTAAAAATCGCCATTAGTCAAGCAAGTTAGTTAGCACAACAGAAATTAATTAATGTGGACCTGGTGAATGAGCATTAGGATGACCCCGGCGTCGCGCCAACCGCTGGGGGGAAGGAGGGAGAAGGCGTTGGAGTGGTCCAGGAGTTGGTCACCAAAGGCCCAGTAAACGGCAATGGCAGATGGTAGGGTTAGGGTGAACACATAAAGAGTTGCATAAAGATAGATATATTTGAACTTCTGTGGCTTCCACATTGCATGCATGATTTCCCTGCCAATAATATTCATAATAAGTCATCATCATATCTTACTATTTCACATTTCACTACCAACTTTAATCGTAAAAAGTGAAATTGTTTGGTTAAAAAAAAAATCAGCTATACTTGGAAAAAAAGAATCTTAGAATTTCTAAGTTAAATCAAGAAATTGTGAAATGATAAAAAAATTTTCCACGCGCATGATGCGTCGTACTACATTTCCTTTGACATGAGAGACAGTAAAAGTGTCACAAAATGTTCTTCATTTTATAGATTTGTGGGGTCACGGCTTCACTATAAGATTTCAATAAAGGTTCATATTTTTTAATAATAGCCATAGGCCACATGTACATTAAAAAATAACAACCATATAAAATATATATTGGAAATTTAGAATATAAAATAAATATTAAAAATAAATTAATTAGCATATATATTTATATATAAAATATATTTTAAATATATCATATTTTTGAATTTAATAATTTTAGCACTTAATTTTAATTATATATTAATTTTGTAATTAAGATTAGCAGTCAATAATATACCTAAAATGTTTGCTAAAATATACACTCACTGATTTGTGATTTTTTATAGGTGCATATATTTTTTTTCTAATGGTTGTGACAGATTATTATATAACAATAATAATAACAATAAGGCGAGACATAGAATTGTGGAAAATGGAAACACACTAATTGTAATGCTATTCAAAAGTGGCAGATATACAGTTTGTCTTATTTACCAAAGTGCCATTAGAAATGCAAGCAAAAAAAGCCGCAATTGAAGAAAGAGTCCGTGCAATGATATTATCCAAAGCCACTATGATATATTTAAGTACATAAAGAAGAATATAATTATTATTTTGTCTAACTTAATGAGCGAAATAATAATATCAAAAAACATAAAAG
>JASCZI010211458.1:0-16678 GCA_036250425.1 Stylosanthes scabra | reverse complement strand
GACGGCGTGGCCGCCGAAAGTGTAGAGTATGTTGGTGGCGCCTGTGAAATACAATACCAATTTCGTTGGGCCCGAATGCCTCACATTTTCTACCTGCATCAATAATATATTTATTAATTGGAGACTTTATAACTAGAAAAATTCTACTATGAAGAGATATAAATGTCTTATAATATGAAGAGATATAAATGTCTTATAATAAGGATATTACTATATTTAGAAATTTATTTCTCTTATAATGATAGCATTAGTTACACATTAGATTTTTATAATCCAAATTAATGGTCAAAATTTAATCAAAATATCTATCCTTACTAGAAGACACTCTAATGTTTTCAGCAAAACTTCACCTTTTATAACTAACATCTAATTAAGCACTTCGAAAATTAATACGTTGTTACCTGGCCATGAGCAATGGAAGCAATGGTGAGATACCAAGCAGTGTAGGTGGTCATGCCAAGGCCAAGGAAGGACCAAATCCTGTAGTTATGGAATGATGGTATGAACACTGTGGTAGCACAGCAAGCTCCGAAAATGTAGGTCCAGGTCCTCTTGTCCAATTTATCATTTATGTAGTATATATTGCTGCAATAATAAAAATAACAAATTAATTTACAAATATAATATAATGTAATTCACCTAATTAATCAAAGGGAATAATATATGGGAGACCTTGCACAAGCTATAAGCTGTATGACAGATCCAAAGAGAAGAAAAGTGCAGTTGAAGGCCAATCCAATTGCCTTCCAATATGGTCCTAATAATCCTTCCAACACTTCAAACCACTGCAAAAACAAGATTTCAACCAAAACAAGGTATTATCTACTACCTCAAAAATTAATTGCCTTAACACGCCTACTACTGTGGCAATTTCCACGCAAATTTTTAAATATTTTTGCGATATTTAATGCGTAATAAAAATATACTTTTACCAAATTCAAAAATAAGAGTTTAATTTTGATGCACTGAACGAAGTAAATAAAAATTTTTACGCAGTCATCTAATGAGATTCATGCATTTATTTGACTTTAGAAGTAGTGAGCTTAAAAATTAATTGCTCTTGATGATGGTGGTAACATCTAATTGGATGTATGTATAAATTCTTTTTACAATGAGGTTGAATAGAAATTAAATTCGTTCAAAAAATAATTGAAAATATTTTTGTAGTCAACAAAATCGAAATTTTGCCAGGTTTTAAAAACTCCAATAACTATTTTTGTGGTTATATCCATGAAATTACAAACCAAACGAATAAAATTCCCAGTCAAAGGGGAGGTAGAACATAAGATTGACCTGAATGACATGGTTTTTGAAGCTGACATTCTCTTTCTCCTTGCGGCTTCTGTACTCAACGTAGAGAATGCTAATCAAATAAGCGGTCCAGCTTCCAAGAATTCCGTAGAACACTTGGAATATGATCCCCGAAACCATTCCCAATTGCGAGAACGAGTACGGCAGCGTTAACAGAACCTGTGCCACCTGCAAACACCGTCGAATTGGAAACACAAAAATCAAGAGAGATTGAAATTCGAAACAGTTTTTATTTTATGATCTCTGGTTGAATTCATGCCTGATTTGAGGCGCAGCTGAACCATGCATCATAGGCAGAGCCACCGTGCCAGAGTGCGGATTTCAAGCTGAAATTTGAATCGATCTCTTCGTCTCCGTCTCCGACTTCACCTCGTTCCACTGCAGGCGTGCGGTTCGCGCTCGCCATTATCGCTTCTTCCGCTTGCTTCTGCGACTCCATTTTCTTCCAAGATCTGAAAATTTGAAATGAAAATTGAAAATTGAAAACTCGCACACACACAGTGAAGCAGACAGAACAGAAAATGGATGAAAAGTAAGTACCGAAATAATGCAAGAACCTAAACTGTTTGTGTGATTTATGAACGGTGAGAATTGAATTGAGAAACTCTTTTTATTTTTTTCAGAAGAAGAAGAAGAAGAAGATAGAAATGATAATAATGATGGTGGTGGAAACTAAAGTGGAAACAGCGGCAGCGTATGGAGCAGTTGTTGCGGCTTGGTTTTAGTCACTGAGACAAGTCAAGTTTCTTCGTCTCTTTCTCTTTCTGCCACAATTGAAAGAGCCTTAAATATGGCCCCTGGTTTTGCGCTTCTTTTGAGGGAGGCTGTGTTAAATGCGGGGTATTATGACGAAGATGGCATTTTCAAATGGACACATATTCTCGGTGACACTAAACCCAGCAAGCAAGGAAGCAAGAAAGAAATAAAGAGACACCACTACAGCACTACTGTTGGTTGGTTGCTATGTGGTGGTGGAGCTAATTAAATAATGAATTAATGGAAGATAAAAAAGGGGGGCGGGGTTTGGTTTGGGTTTTGGGGTTGAAGTTAGAGAATCGAGGTCTGACAAAACGTACACAGTAATGCAATGCAATGGTAGCACCTGAGAGAGAAAAGGGGAGTATATGATGAATATGAAGAGAAGGGAGATGAAGGAAGAAGCAAGAAGTGAAGAGGAAGGGACTAACCTGTTTTTCAATTGAGGTTTGTTTATGTTTGACTGTCACTCACTGCTCACGGTCTAAATAATTCAATATTTTTTGACGAAGGAATTAGTGCATTAAATGAAATAGTAAATAGAATTAATTACAGGTTTTACTGTCATACGGCTAAGAACAAAATTTTTTTTGGTGATCGGCTAAGCACAAAATTTAAATATAAAAGGAATATTTTAAAAATAGTATAAAAAGAAAAGTTAGATACTCTGTAATCTAAAATTTGTCAACTTAGCATTTATAATTTTGTGGATTTATTAAAAGAAAAAATTTAAAACTAATTTATGTAACATGTGTAATTATATACTTATAAATTATAACATATAATATTAAAAATTTATTTAACAGTAATTAATAAATAAAAAATATTGAGTAATAATAGATTATTATAATTAAAATTTATCACATTTAATTTAACATTTATAATTACATGTAAATAATATTCATAATTATATACTTATAATATCTAATATTAACATTTAATTCAATAATAATTTATAAATGAAAACAAAAGCCAAAATAACAAACTTATAATTACCTATGGCTAAATAACTATGACTATCAAATTTTTTTCCAAATATTTTCAAAAAAAAAAGGGAAAGATTTGACTAAACAAAAAAGTATTAAAAAAAATAATGTTATAAAATCTGCACAATTTCTTATCTTTTACTAATAATTAGCTATCATATCAAATTAAAAATATTGCCTAAAAATATGATATTAGTTTCATGGGCTAAATTATATTAGGGTGCTGATCAATATAAATTAAAATTTAAGTTTCTTGAAAATTTTGTCACGAATGTATATGCCTTTAAAGTTATTAATTTTTTTATAATGAATCTATAAAGATTTAAAAAATTATAATGTGGTACACATTTTTTTTCCTTATCAAAGATTTATAATTTTAACCTGGTAATTTTTGCAAAGTTATTGAATTTTTTTTCGTTAAATTTATAAATCCATATTATAAAGATTTTACTGTAAATTTTTATTTGAGTTCTTGGAGATTCTTCCTAATATTTGGAGATTCTTATATATTTTAATACATATGATTAGCATTTCAACCGAATTGAACCTGATTCGGTTGGTTGAACCGAAAACTTGGTTACTCAATTACTAATTCGAATTGAATTAACATTTCAACTGATCAGCAATTAACCCAGTTAAACTTTTAATTTGATGATTAGACAACACTTCTAAGAAGGAATAAACAAGTCGTTTTGAAGGGCAGTAACCCATTAACTAAGAGTGTGTTTGGTTTACCTATTTTCTATTTTTGTTTTCATTGAAAATAGAAAACTTAAATGAAAACATGTTTGGTTTATTTTTTGAAAATAAATTTTGAAAATGTTTCTTAAAAACGTAGAAAATTTTGAAAATACCAAATCCATGTTTTCATTGTTTTTTTGTAGAAACTGAAAACATATCATTAAAAACACGGTGGCACTATGATAATATTAATAAAACATGACTTTTATTTTTTTCAATTGTTCATCTTTTTCCTCTTTCCCCTCTTTCTTTTTACCATCCTCTCCTCTCATCCCCCTCTCTCACAATCATCCAACCTCCTCTTTCCTCTTCTACTACTGCTATCCACAATCGGGCTGTTAGGCACCTCCATTGTCACCTTTGCTGTTCAGTTCTCAAATCACGAAGGCAATGACCTAAAGATAGTTCTTATTAATCATCACCATGCCCCATCTAATAATTGGTTTTATTTTTTGCCAATGGTTGATGTCCTCTGAATCTATGTTATCCATGCTACAAATAGTTATATTTTGTGAAAAGCTTCAACCTTTGTTATTAGATCTAAAACTGGATACAAAGTTCTACTCCACCCCTTTATTGATCTATCTATTTTCTTTGACACCCTTTTTTTGTTTTTTGTGAACGTTTTGAGAGTTTTATGTTGATGATTTTTTTCTTTCTAATATTGATATGAGATTTTTTTTTCTTTTGTTCATCATTGATGGCGTTTGGTGTTATGGAAAGTGATATATTAATTCTAATACTTGAAAAAATACCAAATAGCAAACCAAACGCATTTTGAGATTTTTCATTATTTTAAAATAGAAAACAAGATATCAAAACAAACATGTTTTCTAAAGATTGAAAAATTGAAAATGAGAACAATTTTCAAAAAATGAAAATTGAAAACGAAAACTGAAAATGTTTTCGTAAACCAAACGCACCCTTACTTTAAGGTGGATCTGCAAGAGCAATTCCATTTCTAGCTGTAGTCTTGGCAAATAGTATTAACAACTCCATTGACAGTCCTCTAAATTAAACAAACCTCAACGTTCCAGTTTCTAAACAGAAGGTCATGAAGCATAGTAATTAAATCAGCATTCAAGTGTGTTCCTATAGAGTAATGGAGCTGTGCAACATTAACATTATCTATTTCTCAAATCATATTTTTTTTTCGAAAGTTTAGTTAAACTCGACCAAAGGGAGTACAAAACACTGAACTCACAATCCCCTTCGGCATTACCATCAAGGATCAGAGAGTACCAATCAGTCCATAAGTACAATTCAAAGATGAACAAAGCGTTAAAACTAATAACAAGGCAATTAAAACTAATTAAGTAAATTCAAACACCCATTCATTATCTCCATAACAGTAGCCTATTGCATTTCTTCTCCCATTATGACTCCTCCTTTCGTTACTCCTTACCCGATTCAATTCCTTCCTTCATGATCCATTCATTGTGTTACACCATCATACGTGTAGATACCAGATTTTGCACGGCTTGGAGTGAGGCACAATCACCTCCCAGGATTAGTAGCTTCTTCCATATTATCCATCTATCATTGTTTTCCACTGCAAGTTGCTCCAATTTAGATCTCTACTTGAATTCATTAGCCTGTTTAAAAATTATGTTTACCTCATGGAAGATTGCTCTGTTTTTCCAAACTTTATTTCTCAAAATCTATTCTCCCAACATGTGTCTTGACCGCCCTTAATCCAATCAACAACATCTTTTCGATTGGATATCAGAATGGTTCCACCCTCCTTATCATTTAGTTCCTCAAGTAAGAATTGAATCACCACTTCCAACCCCAAAATGTGTGCATCTCCCTCTGACCTTGCCTCCACCTTTTCTCCCATCCATACCTTTACATCCCCACTTTCACCCGTATAGTATCCCCCCACCACCATTTTGTTGTTGCTTAAGTTATAGTGACATCATACCGACCAACGCGGATCACTAGATTCCTTATGGCTATTCCTAATGGATTTTGGCATTCTATTTCTTCTTCTAAGTATTTGCCACTCCTTCACCAAACATCACTTACTGCTGTAATTCTTCTAACACCCCCACTAAACACATCCACCTATCTCCTTTTGATATTTGCTCCAACCTGAAGAAGCTCTTATCCCAAATGCATAGTAAACCTCCACAATTGTTAACAGCATTGACACCTTCCCATTGAAAGTCAATATTCCCCCACATCCTCCTCACCTCAAACTCTTTTATTCCACACATTTTGGTTTCCACTAAACCCACCATCCTGGTATTGTACATCTCAATCATTCCCCTAATGCAGTCATCTTACCACCCCCCTTCAATTCTCTACAATTATAGTGTATAATCATTAGAGACTAGTTTGAGAAACACCAACCTTCTTCTCCTTTTTTTCCTCTGGCCGTCTGTCTTGCACAGCCCTTGTTACCCATCTGATCTGTAATCTCTTCAGCTTTGGTTTTTAGGTACTTCTTCGCCTTATCTTCAACATCAGTGTCCAGACCCAACCTGATTCCGACAGCCCAAGTGTCTTCAATCTCATCTTCGCTGTCTTCGCTTTCGTCCTCGGTGCTCCGCCAAAACCCTATCTTCTCGTCCTCCTTTATACGGTTGTTGAGAGTCTTTTTTCCTTTACTTGACTCTTTTTGCTTCCTTGCTCTATCCTTGATTCTATCACTAAATTTCAGCGTTCTTCTCGGTTGCTTTCCTCTTTGCTTCGCCCTCTGTCTCTTCTCACCATCTTCACTTCGACACTCACTATCACGCACGGCTTGGCAAAGGGAGTCCTCAAACCCAAGTGGGGCAGAGAGACTTGAGGATCTCTGCTCCGTGTGTTTTTGGGCCTCATCCAATTCTAATTGATTCACCACATTCAGACAGTCTGAATTGTTCATTCCTAATTCAGGCCCACCGTCATCAGCCCGCTGGTAAAGCTTTTCATCCCACTCACGTAGAACTTGATCTATTCTCCTATCATCCTCCAAGGATTTGGTTTTTGTTGGGCTTTCATCAGTATGTCCTACCAGGTCCAATTGTCCAAGCCCATTATTCCCATGAGGATTCTGTGTATCGTCGTCTCCGCACATCCCTGCCTGTTGGGTTTCCCCGACTCTTGATTCTTCATCTTCCTCTTCCAACACCATACGTTCCTGCCTATCCACCGCCATTCTTCTTTCTTCATCATTCATCTCATTCACTTCTATCATATTATTGGCATCCACACTCTGCTCTTCCGGTGGACCCAATTGTTGCTCCTCTAGTTCACTTCGTATCATCATATTACCCTATCCCGTATCCGTCAGGCAGCTCTGTTCCTCATGGATAAAGGTTTGGAAGTTTTCATTTTGGATTTCAACCGTTGCCCACGTCCTAATAGTCGGACCTGCATTTGTAACTACGAGCACTCTAAAGAATGAGAAGTGTCCATCCTGCTCCCCTTCTACTTTCAAAACCCGTCCCCACACCTCTCCAATCTTTATCATATTCTTCATCGTCCATCCATGTAGAGGTAGCCCCACCACCCTCAGCCATACATTTCGCGTCCGACTTTCCTCCCCCGAAGTCCATCTTCTCACCTCCAGGAACTGTTTTTGTAGTTTCTCTGTTTCTAGAGCCACATCTCTGTTCTGCTTATTTTCAAATACGAGTAATGCTTTCATTGATCCCATCTTCTTCACGTCCTTAAGAGAGTCACAATCCTCCATAGCCACCTTCTTCAGTTCTTCCAGGGAATAAGGGTTTAAAGCCTCTCCCACCAGGCAGCATTCAAGCCATTCTTGCATCTTAACACTACCTTCCAGCCTAATCTTCGATTCACCAAGCATTCTTAATTCCTGCATTTGTACTTCATGTGGGTTTTCCGTCGATCCCTTGCCTTTCATAAGGGCGTCCTTGTATGAATCCCCTCGTCTTCCTTGAAACTTCAACCCATCTCCAGTCTCATAATTCCCTCTCCCTTCGTGTTTTACCTCCTTTTTATCTTCTCGCTCTTCTCTTTCTTTTCTTACATCACCTTGGTATCCTCCGTTTCTCCTGTATTTTGACTCCGACAGCTTCAGTCTGCAACCCCAAACAATCCATCCGTCTAAGTGTTCAATCGTCCTTTGCACTTCCTCCCTGGATTTATACCTTATGAAGGCAAACTTGAGCTGATTTGTTTTTCTGATTTTTCTAGACAAATAGATGTCCACCACCGTTCCGGTTCTGCCGAAGACCTTCCAAAGCCACTGTATGCTTGCATCAGAGGGCAGGTTATCAACGAAAATGCTGAACGTCTCATCTTCAATCCACTTCTCGCCTCCTTTCCTCCCATTAGCTCCGACGAGTCTTGAAGTTCCTTGCACCAAGTAATGCCCTTGGGTTGGACGTTGGCCATGGCTCCAAAGGTTTCTAGGGTTTTTTCTGAGTACCTCTCGCCATTGCCCGTTCGTATTCCCTTCACAATCTCTCTGGTTTTCTCTCACCCCCCGTTCTCTCTCATCTCCCCACTATTCTTCTCAAATCATATCTTTGTGTCCATGATCCTAAGCAAGGACTAGTACCTCAAAGGGCGAATAACTCGTAGCTAATGCTGCGTTTGTTTACGACGACAGGATAGAACAAGACATTGGGACAGAGACATTAAGACATAGACACTAAAACTTAATGTCTTTATAGTGTGTTTGGCAATAATGGACATGACACATATAGACAAAGCTAAAATTTAATATAAATGAATTTTTTATCATTTTAAAAAAAATAATATTGAAATAATAAACAATTTTGTGGGTAAAAAGAAAAAGATTATTAAAAAATCATGTGTCCATCCTCTTAAATTCTGCATCCATCAGTGTCCTTCGTTTAAGAGTGGACATAGAGATAGTGAAAATTGGGTCAAAGACAGTGTGTCCAGTGCCCATATCTCTGTCACCAAACATGTTTGTGTCCATTAGTGTCTATGTCTCAGTGTCCTGTTCACCAAAAACAAATGTAGCCTAAGGGAGCTACCCATTGGAATGGCGTCAACACAATCTTGAAGTTACTTCTCGTCAACCTCGTGAATAACACAAGCAAAACAAGCATTGTTGATGTCTTCAACATACTATTCTTCTTCTTTTTTCTACACTGTCAATTTTATTGTTGTCCTCCTTCTCTTTCTCCCCTTATCGTCATTCCTGCAGTCCTCGTCGTCATTTTTTTTTCTAGGTCAAAAATAAAATTAACAAGAAAAAAAATCTAGCGTGTGAAGGAGAAGAACTTAATTGGATTTAATTGATAAAAAAAATTCGATCATTATCTAAAGTTATTCTTTAATTAATATCCGAAACAGTGAGAATTAAAATCATAAGTAATTAATAACACATATAGGTGAATTAAGTAAATAAATAAGAAAAAAGCATTCATTACTTCAAATTTATTTTTGAAATATATAAGTAAATAGGTAAAAAGGAGATAATAACAATGAATGAGTAAGGGACACCTCATCCCAAATAGCTTGGGATAATAAAACCCACTTTTAATATATTAAAAAGAAGAGATAAAGATATATAAAGAATTTAAAATATATTATAATATAATATAATCTAAAAATTTCAATTCATAAAAGTTACAATAGTCACCAAAAAATTCATAAAAGTTACAATATATTAACTTAAAATGCAATTTTCCCTTTCATAGGTAAAAAGGGGATAATAACAATGAATGAGTAAGGGACACCTCATCCCAAATAGTTTAGGATAATAAAACCCACTTTTAATATATTAAAAAGAAGCGATATATATATATATATATATATATATATAATCTAAAAATTTCAGTTCATAAAAGTTACAATATAATAACTTAAAATGCAATTTTCCCTTTCATATAAAATATTAGCATATTAAATATTTATAATTATATTACTAATATTTTAAAAATTTAAATTTTTTTTTACACATGTATTGTTATATGAAAAAAGTTATTAATTTTCAAATATACTACTTCAAAAATTATATTAAAATATGAATCTAATTAAATGATAATGCAAAACTTTTTATATTTTGGGTGCACCAAAATTAATTAGACTTATATTTAATTTTAGTGTATATAAATTAATTTGGAAGATGGCTTAATTTGGTTCCTTGAAGGGACCGACCAAAATAAATTGAGTTTCACGCATTTGTAATGTCAATTATTTAGCATTATCAGACGACCACAACTGACAATTAAGTGTACATATAAGCATGTTATTAACTAATTGGATGGTGGAGAACATACTAATTTGATTTATGATTTTAAAATTGAATACATTTGCTAAAATTCAGGGTCAAACTGAGCATTATTTCTGAAAATCCTCACTTGACCGACCTTCCTTTCATCTATTTGCATAATAAGTAGTTTTCTCGTCACTTAGGTTGATGATTTATAAATGAATAATGTTATGGAATGAATATTAGAAAGCCATTAATGAGTCAATAAATTCAATTATAAGTTATAATTTAAAATTAAAAACAGTTATCGTCCAAAATTAATAACAAGTATCATCCGAAACAAAAATAGTTATCATCTAAAATTAAACAATATTATCGTTCAAACAACACATAACTTATCATCCCTAATCTCTTCACTACCACCAACAACAACAACAACCGCTCCGTCAACATCACCATCACCACAGCAACAACAATCACCTCACCATCAGAGAGAAGACCCTACCCAACGGCGATATCTACATTGGAACCCTGTCTGGGAATGCTTCTCATGGCTCTGGAAAATACCTTTGGTCCGATGGGGCACCATGTACGAGGGTGACTGGCAGAGAGGCAAGGCATGTAGCAGAGGCAGGTTCTCCTAGCCTTCCGGCGCCACTTATGAGGGAGACTTTAAGTCAGGTCGGATTGATGGCTTCGACTCCTTCATTGGAGTCGACGACGACATGTACCGTGGATCATGGGTCGTCGACAGAAAGCACGGCTTCGATGAGAAACTGTACGACAACAGCAATGTGTACCAAGGGTGGTGGAAATGCAACTTGTAGGGACGAAGAGGGGAGGTACGTTTGGAAGGAATGAGTACATGGGAGAGTGGAAGAGATATGATGGGTGTTTTGGTTTGGGCGTATGGGAACTGATACAAAGAGTTTTGGGAAGATGGGTTATGTGGAAAAGATGAGTTAACAGTTTCGTTTGCTCCTATTAGCCCCTAATTATATTTGTTCCTATACTTTTTCTTTATGAATATTAAATGGTATAATTTTTTGCTTAAAATATTTCTCATTTTAGAGAAATTTATTTAATTCATCATTTCAATAAAATAGTCACTATATGTATCATTTACACTATAAATTGATTAAGAAATTATTATTTACTTTAGAATTTTTAACTATAGTTTTCATTTACAAGAGTGTAAATAATAAAAAATAGTTTTATTTATCAAAATTCATATTTATTATTATATTTGTGTATTTATATTTTTTAAGCTAATTTATGTGATGGGAAAGCTCAAGGTCTTATAAGACTTTTTTTCAAGTGTTTGACTTCCTACATGGGATTCATAACATAGCATCTTCCTTAAAAATCGGCAACCCAACAATTCCATTCTACGACATTTCACTCAGTGACACTTCATTCTGCATTTTTTCAATTAAAATCCTCCACTGGTTAGAACCCTCCGTAAATAGCCATTTTCGATTAACTGATTCTTAATAAAAATACCGTTTGATACAAATTAGCGTCGATAGTGTGATTAATTAATCAATTAAGAGAGAAGACGAAAGAAAACTCCTTAAAAAAGACCCCGAGAAAAAAATAGACTATTTCATTTATTTCTAAAATTAACTAAATTATTAGAAATTATTTATATTTATAGTATAATTTCTTAATCTAATTAAAATATACACCTAATAATACTAATCCTAACAAAACCCTAAATATTTATCCACTGCACCAAAATATGAGACAAATTTATGTACAGAAACTCATATACCTAAAATTAGAAAGCCATGAAAATTGTGGAAGTAGTTCACACTTTTTGTCAAAAGAAAAAAAGTTTGACAAAATAGGTTGTTTGGAAACGAATTTGGTGAACTACTACTGCTTTATCTATCAGTCAAAAAGTGGGAGCATTGGATCTTTTATGGTTGATCTTATTATATATCTCTAATTCTCAACCAATAATAATAATATAATATAATAATATCCTCTATTTGCTTTTTCTTATCAATAATGATTAGCTAAATTAACATTACATACATGATTAGTGGTTGGAGGGACCTCCTTCACTACTTATCCGTTTTAAACTTTTCCATAATATGCTCCTTGTCTCACTTTTTCTCTTATTCTCAGGACTTATTATTATAAGTTGCTTTAATTCAATTAAAGTAATTAATTTGCATGGTTAGCCCAACCCTAGTTGTTAATTTATGCAAAATTATTATTGAGCACAATGTATCCTTTTTCCATATCTTTTTCTACCAAGTCTATCAAAATCTACTAGTGGACCATAATTGTGGATATCTAATTGTTCTAAAATGTCACAAAAAAAAAATGTCATGAAAATTGAATTAGGTATCATATTGATGAAACTAAAGGTATAATGCTTTAAAGGTTCGATATATCTGGTATAGAATTGAATATAATAAAATAATATATTTAATATATAAAATATATCTTTCATTTTAAAAAAAATTGTGAAAAGTAAAGCCCTAATCATATTGTGAATAAATAAATAATTTTTTTTAAGAATAATGATACGGAACCCAATGTTAGAAAGTCATTAAAAAGTGAATAATTAAGTTATCATTCAAAATTTATATGAGTTATTATTCGTAATTCATATATTCAACATTAAGTGATCATCCAAAATTTATATGAATTATTATCGTAGTACGTGTTAGCTCCACCATTTAGTCATAATGTGTTGATTCTTTAATTTTTTTATTTTTTAATAAGTTGTATGATGATATGGTATTAAAACTTTTATGACTGAAAACTCTAATATTCAAAATTTGTTGAATCCCAACAAATTAGCATAGGGCAAATAAAAGAAAAAAAATATAAATATTCACACAAATTTAAATTAAAAAAATTACGGAAAGGGACGTATTAAAAATATACCATTCGTTAGTTTTATTTTATATTAGATTAACGGTTTTTTTTTAAATTAATATCATGATAATTTATAAATAAATTTGTAATCGAAGATAACCGATAATATTTGCTATTTTAGCTTATGTGCAAATTAGAATCAAATTTGGAGGTTTCACTATTATGAGATTATCTGCCATGGGGATATTAGTAATTTAATTTACTAGCACTTATTTAATCCTCTATAAATAAATAAATGTCAATATATATAGGTCAATGTTTTAAGATATAAAAAACCCTTATATCCTACACATATGCATATAGAGCAAATTGAAAGAACCAATGCGCTTCTAATCATATCAAAGGTGACTCTTTTTGATGCTTTGCATGCTGTATGCCACTATCAGATTGTGTGTACTGATTATTAGTAGTTATTATTCATGAAAAAAAATATGAAAATAACCATGCTATATTCTTCACAAATATAGGGAAAAAAAAAATTTATTTGTGTGAATTTTGTGTGATCTTTTGTTTTTATTATTTGTTTTACCTAATTTTTTTAGGAGTCCACAACGATCAAATTATAATTTAGATATTTTTCTTCCTCACCTTTCTGACTTTAGAATCACCTTTATTAGGATTAGGAATTAGAAATAATAAGCATCCTAGGACATGCTTATTATGATCATTAGTCCCCACAATTAAATCAATTGAACGGTTCAATAATCATTGAACGAATTAATTTGAAAGAAAGCTACACTTGTGTACTGTGTATTAGTATATAAAAATATGCATATGTAATTCATAAAATACTCAATAATCTTGTGCTTTCTGTGAAAATGGATGGAGTTTATATTATTTTATATTAATTAATTATTATTAGCCTCACTTAGTCACTTTTATTTTACGCCTAAACTTGAAAATTCTATCATCACTGGAATATAAACAATCATGAATAATGTAGGGCCAAGAAATTATGAATACTGAGAGTATGGAATTTCTATATTGTATATGCTAGAAATATAATCGTTAATTATTATCTTTAATTTAATGTATGTCAAGATCAGATGGTGATAGATAAGAAATAGATTTAGACAAAAAGAAAAGAAATAGATTTTGTATTTAAATTCATAATAAGAGCTTATAAGTGATGTGTTTGAGTTGACAGCTTAGGAATAAATCTCTTTCATCTAATTAGAATATTGATTCATGGATTTGATTCTCATCCCTCTCTGATCTTCTTTTATTATTACCTTTGGAAACAAAAATTCAAATAAATAAACTGTGTGATTGAAACATGAAAGCATAGACAAAATCCCAATTGAAAAGCAATATATCAAACAAGCTTTATCATCAGTTTGATGAACTAGTTTTAATTTATCATAAGTAGTTTATTATTAATAAATTATTTTTTATATTTTTAATAAAAACTTTTTTATTTGTAATCTTAATTTATGACGAATTAAAAGAAAAGTTCATTACCCTCTAAAGTCTAAACCATGTTCAGTGACTAACCCCTTCCCTATGCATGTTCCTTTTAAAGCGAAGATTCTTAGCCTAATCTAGTTACAAGGTTTTGGATGAACCCTAATCCTAATATATACACAAAATCGAAAATAGAGGCCAAAGGATTATCATCATTTCTTCTTTTTTTGTCTCTTTAACACGTGATCATCCTTTAAATTTTCTTTTTCAACATGCCTCAAAGGCTCACACATAAAAGTTAAATTAATTAAGGATAACTATTTTTTTTTAGAAAGATTTAATTTTAAAATTAATTTAGTCTAAATCCTTTTTTCTTTATCATGTTGATCACAGAGGTTATATTTCTCTTTAAAATTATTATTTTGGACAAAATTACCATTTCTTATTCATTTGATAATATTCATTATTCTCTTTCACCTTTTCATCAGAATTACAAAAATCAAAAATAAAAATTAAAAGTAAAAAAATAGAACAAATAGCACTTAACACTCTCTCTTACATTGCATTACGCCAGTGACGGATACAAGGAGGGGCATGTGTAGGCCTTGCCCCCAAGAATTTTTAAATTGTTAATATATACAATATGTTGTCAACTAATGTTCTAATGAATGTATTGACCTGATGACTAGCTATAATGCAACTATACACTACAAGAAGAGGGTTCGATTCCCATTTTGATTAATTCTTTTGTTCCCCTTTCTAGTTGTTTCCTTTTCATTAATTTTTTTCTCTTTCTATTTTTATCTTTTTTTTTAATTTTAAATTTTACATATATTATAATACAAAAAATACTTATTTTTCAGAATATATTAAGTAAATAATTTATTAATATAAATATATTCATATATTTAAAATAATTTTTTTAATTTTAGATAATTTAATTATTAACTTTCTAAAAGCTTTTTAATATTGATTCCGTAGCACTATTGAATATTAAAATATGAAAGTATTATTTTCAGTAAAACTTTCTATCCTTTTGGTACTTAATTTTTTTTAATTAAAATTAATAAAAAAACTAGATACATACTATAGGAAGAATGGTGAATAAAGTCAAAATTATCTTAATTTAACTATTATACGAAGGGTTTATTATTTTACTTTTATTAAATTTTTAAGATGAAGTTAAATATTTATATAGTAATTTATTTTCATTCTCTTTATCTTAAAATTCATCAAAAAATTAATGTCATCTAAATATATGAATAATATTTGGATTTTTAAAATTTTAATTTTTTATCTCTCTTTATAAGATGTTTGAATTTACCACTACTTTCAATCATATTTTCGGCCCCCGCATGATAACTTTTCTGGATCCGCCCCTGCATTACGCTCTTCCTAATTCCCAAATTCCGAATTGACAATTTTTAAAGATGAAGAAGATAAGAATAGCGCAGGCACAAACCAAAGAGAAGATGATCCAGCAAAGAATATGTTGCTGTTGCACCACCCTGGCACACACAGATTCCAATTTTTTATTCTTGGTGGCTTTTCTGATTCCAATTGGTTCTCTTCTCATTTCCGCACACTGATGCATGAGCATCTTTAGAGGTTTTCTAAGATAAATCATATTCAATTCTTTGTGATATTAATGCAATAATTCATGAAAAGCAGCCAAATATATATTATAATTGTAATTATGTTATATGCATGGCACTTTGATGTATTTTTATAATTATTGTAGGAAAAACAGGTTGAAAAGATGAAAAGATGGAATCTGGAAACTTAGCTTCAGGAGCAAGCAAGCTTCACGCATATGCGTGAAAGACAGCAAGAAGCCGTGACATACATCGCCTAGGCCATTTCCTCAAATTAGGGTTCCACGCATATGCGTGGACATCAGTCAGCTACTCACGCATATGCGTGAGTTAAGAACAACCAGCCAGCAAGCCCATGCATAAGCGTAGCACCTCATGCTTATGCGTGACCTACTTTTCAGCCCACATCCAGACCTAGTCATTCCACGCATATGCGTGCCGAGCAAAGCAAGCATCAAAGTCACCCCACGCATAAGCGCCAGCAGTCACGCTTATGCGTGGCCAATCACGCCTATGTATAGCTCAGCTTTCCAAGAGGCATCAAAGCTCACGCATATGCGTGAACATCATTAAGCCACTCACGCATATGCGTGAGTCACGGAGTTTTAGAATTTTATTTATTTCATTTGTAATTTCATTTATAATTTCAATTGTAATTTCATTTGTATTTCATTTATCACTTAAACTCTATAAATAGGTGAATTTTTATTGAGAGGGATCATCATTGAAAATCATTGATCATTTTATCATTAGATCATTAGACATAGTCATTCTTAGTCTTAGTTTTCTCTCAAATCTCTTCAAGATTCACTTAGGAGTAGAGTTTTTAGTTCTTGTAATAT
>JASCZI010211457.1:302476-322197 GCA_036250425.1 Stylosanthes scabra | reverse complement strand
TATTATAAAACGGTTGAACCTTCGGTCGAACCGGTTAAACCTTTAAAACCTCTAACCGGTAGCTTGAACGGTTCGATGACCGGTCCGGTTTTCAGAACCTTGATATTT
The DNA here is from genome assembly GCA_036250425.1 of Stylosanthes scabra. Classification (NCBI taxonomy): domain Eukaryota; kingdom Viridiplantae; phylum Streptophyta; class Magnoliopsida; order Fabales; family Fabaceae; genus Stylosanthes; species Stylosanthes scabra. The sequence continues at coordinate 322,089 of JASCZI010211457.1, read as the reverse complement.
TATGATAGGATTCTTAATTTTTAAGAATCAAACAATCAATAAATTCAATGAATCGTAAAACTTCTTCCAATGAATTGGTTATTGATTTTGTAAAAAAAGAAAAAAGCCAAATATATAATTGCTGATGACATCCAACGAATTGGATTTTTTATCTTGGTTAAAAAAATCGGTTAACAAGTTTAATTTTCAAATTAATCAGTTGGTATATTCTATTGGTTTAAGTGTTTAACCATGAATTTCTCATATTTCACCAAATAACACATAGAACACATTTATTAAGTTTCATGTAACATCAAAGCATATAGCATATCTTATGGTGCTTTGTTTATTTAAAAATTTATTAAGAGACGAAGATTAAAAGATAGAGATTAAATCAAATTAATGGAGAATGATAAAGTTAAGTAATATTACACAATCAAGTAATTTTATTACAAACTACGTCCAACTAAGCATTCTTAACCCATTTTCATCAAAAGAGCATGAAAACACTGTTATTGTGTTGCGACCGTCGCTATCACCAACGTCGTTGCAGCTGCCATCGTCGTCGTTATTACAGCCACCATTATAATTGTCGTCTCTTCTTCTTCCTCTTCTTCGTCCTCTTCTCCTTCTCCTCTTCCTCCTCGTCTTCTATTCATTGTTGAATTGTGGATATTCATGAAAAATAAAAATGGATTTTTATGAAAATCAAAATTAGATTTTTATGGAAAAACATAAACGAATTTTTATATAAAAATTGAATTAGATTTTCATGAAAACATATAAATGAATTTTCATATAAAAATTGAATTGGATTATCATGAAAACAGAAACATATTTTCTTTTCTTTTTTTCCTCCAATCCTCCTCCTCTCCATCTTCCTTCTTCTTCTTTGCGTTTCTCCTCCTCCTCTTCATTCTTCTTCTTCTTCTTCTCTTGTTCCTTCTCCTCATCCTCCTCACTGTCGCTGTCGTAGTCACTGCCTTCATTTTTGTTGTCATCGTCATTATCTTCCTCATTCTCTTTGTCGTTGTCGCTATCGTCGAAAGAAGCAACATGGGTTTATGAAGAAGAAGGAGAAGACTAATGATGAGAATGACCAGGAAGAAAAAGAAGGAGCCGAAACTGGAAACGCGAAAAGCGCGCGGAGTTGTTGAACTTAATTGGACTTAGTTGCTAAAAATGTTTGGTGTCTATAATTATTGTTTATCGAATATTCAATTTGATTCATATACTTGTTTTCTTAATCCCTGCGTCATATCAAATTTTGTAGGTAAATATTTATCATGATAAAACCATTAAATATTATCATATAATAGAATATTTGGTTATATGGGTATTTCCACTATATAAAGATCCAACAGTAATAGTCCAATCCTCAAAAATCTAGCACAAATTCTTCATTATCCAATGAATTTACATGTGTCATCATCTTAGAGCATTTCATGAATACATTATTAAATGGAGGACCATATAAAAAATAAGATAATATTTTTGGATAAAAATTAAATTTATTAATTTCAAATTAAAATTATTAGATTTACAAGAAAGAATATAAAAATTCAAAATGAATTTTACCATAAAAAAATTTTTGGATTTCAAATATAAAACTTGAAATATTATGTTTTTAAAATTAAAGAAAAATAAAAATAAAATTTTTTTTGCTATTAATTAAAAATTTTGTATTTTTATTAGGAAAAATAATCATTTCTATTCATAAAAGTTTAGAACACTGACAAATCTACTTATAAAACAATGAAACGAACCTTATACCTATAAAAAATAGAATATAATTGACAAAACTATCCAAACCCTAAAATATAATTTTAAATTCATAAATTACCTCTTTCTTCTTCAACAACAACATCACCATCATTCATACTCCTTTCTTACCATCGCTGCAATTACATACCATTATTTCCAACCACCTTTCAATTATTGTTCAAAAGTATGTTTATTTCATTCTTATTATGCCACAATCTCTATTCGAATAAGAAAATTGAGTCTATGACATAACTTCAAGCACCCCTTCTGAGTAATATACTCATTTCTCAACTTTTTTCATTTTCTGCAAAGAAACTTAAGAACTCAATTTGGCACACAAAACCAAAAGTAAAACAAAAACCAATTGGTGATTAAACTTGCAAGTTACAACAACTTAATTAGAAAATAATAGATTGATTCAAGTTCAAGTTGCAGTGTCAATGATATATATGTTGTGCCAAACTAAAAACAATAGGTAGAATAAAAATACAACGAGAATCATTCATGGAGTGAAATTTTAAATTACAACATGTTATTTATACTATTAATAATCATGGCAAAAAGCAAAACTCCCAAAATGCAGTTCTTAACCTCCTGAGTGCTCTGTCTATCTTAACCTCACAAAACTTCCTAATTTAAATTACATGTTATTTAAATAGTTTGCCTATGTATTACTTTAGTTTATTTAAAATGCATAGTGCTGTAGCAAAGAAAATTGTATCGTTACAGACGAGATTCTTCTTGGAAAAGAGGATGGTAGTAGAGGGAGGTTATGTGTTAGGTGGGACATTGTGCAAAAACCAAAGAGCTTGGGGTTTGGGGGTTGGGGATGTGGAGTTGAAGAATATTGCTTTGTTGTTCAAATGGTGGTGGCGATATGAAAAAAAACAATAGTGCCCCTTATAGAAAAAAGTGATTAATTTGTGCCATAAGCTAGAGGGTGAGAATTTAGTGATGAGGGATCTTGCAGATGTGAAAGGTGATGAGGTTTGGAACGATATATTGAAGGTGGGGATAAAAAATAAGGAGCTGCTACAACTATTATTTCAAATTAGTGCAAAACTGGCTAATTTCTGGCATGATGGGTGGCTTAAAGAAGCTACTTTGAAAAAGCTATTTCCTAAGTTGTACTCTTTATCTAATGAGCATAATTGCACCATTTTTGAGTGTGGGGTATGGAACGGGCTGTCTTAGGTATGGAGTCTTACATGGACAAGATCTTTATGGAGTTGGGAGAAGGAGAAGCTGCGAGAATTGCTTACAATTTTAAGCCGTGTTGGGGTTAAAAGTGACAAAGAAGATATACTGAGATGGACCAAATCAAAAGATGGTCAGTTTTCTGTAAAATCTTTTCTGCAGGTATACTATAAAAACAAGGAGCAAGAAAGCGAAAGTAACATGTATATTTTTACAAAGACGTTGTGAAAAGGCTTAGTCCCCCGAAAGTAGAACTTCTAGCAGGGTTTATGATCCTGGAGAAATTAAATACAAGAGAGAAGCTATTAGATGGACAACATGCAAAATGCGTTCTATGCAATGTAGACAACGAAACGGTACACCATTTATTCTTTACTTGCAACTTTGCATGGTCAATTTGGTGTAGTGTGCTAAAAGGATGGGAATTATGCTGGGTGTGACTAGGTAACGCGAAAGAATGCTTCGAAATTTGGATGTCCACGCGACTAAGCAAGAAGGCTAGGAATAGGTGGGCAATAAACTTCTTTGCGGTGGTTTAGGTGGTATGGATGGTGAGAAACAAAAAAAATTTCAAGGGGGAAATCCTATAGAATGATGAAGCAATTAATCAGGTAGTTGCTAAAGTAGAGTTTTGGAGCCAAGAATTGAATATAAGGAAAGAGAACTCGAAGGATGCAAGAACAAAATGAAATTGAAGCTTGGATGATTTGATTGCTAGTATTTGAGATTGTAATCTAGATGTAATGCTTTCTTGTAGTTTGCTTATTTTATTTTGATTAATGAATTTGTTGTCCGTTTTGGACACTGACTCCCGCTGCAGGGTCTTTGGTGAGTTTAACATGAGAAAAAAAAAAACCTAAATACAAAAAACGAAAAGCAAATTGACATTGGGGATTGAAAATTATTAACAACAAAGAAAGTGTTGAAATTGAGTATCTCAATGATCTAATCGAAATTAAAGATGAGTGACTCCATTTCTTAGTCGCTAGTTGCGTCATTTTCCTTTCTTCCTCCTTCGCAAAAACAAAAACAATTTTATATTGAATATTGATATAGAAAACAAAATAAAATAAATTTTTTTAATTTGGGGCACCTTGTTTATATGCATTATTTTTAGTTTTGGGGTCAAAAGTTTGAACCTTTGTAAATGATGGTGTTGGTGACGGTGAGAAAGGAGTGTGGATGATGGTGATGTTGTCGTTGAAGAAGAAAAAATGAGTAATTTAGGGATTTAAAATTATATTTTAAGGTTTGAATAATTTTGTCAGTTATATTATATCTTTTATGGGTATAAAGTTCATTTCATTGTTTTATGGATAGATTTGTTACTGTCATAAATTTTTATGGGTAGAAATGATTGTTTTTCCTTTTTATTAAACCTAATAAGTGCATAAGTAAGTTTTCTTTTTATCAAGTATAAGTTAGTTAATTGATAAATTGTCTAATTTAGTTAATTGATTAAAGACATTATGATATATTGATTGCAAAAAGATTCAACAACTTAAAAAAATTATAGAAAAAAAGAACAATATTTTTCAATTTAGGTTTTGTAAAAGGAGAAGAGTAATGTTACGGAACCAATATTAGGGGACTAATAGAGAGCCAATCAATGTAATTAGAAAAATAATATGTGGTAAAAGAGGAAAGAGAAAAGAGGAAAAAAGCCTATTGGTCACTTATTTGCTAACAAACTATGGGATCTCTAAACTTTCTCAAAGAGAATGTAAAAAACAAGACATAACATAACAAGTCTATTACTGATCTTAAATATTTTATTTTTTTGGATAGAGTAATGCTAGGGGGTCAACATTAGGGAGCCCATAGGTATAATTAGGGAAATAATCGGTGATAAAAGAGGAAAGAGAAAAGAAGGAAAATTAATGTTTGCTCCGTATGTACTTCCTAACATTAGCTCACAAGACTTTCTCTTATGGATAATATTGTAAAAAAAATTAAAATAAATATGCATATCGATTTAACACTCCACGCGCACGAAAAATGATTTAGTATATATATATGGGTAATGCTATTTGAACAAATGGTTTTGGCCAACCAAGTTCAACGAAGTGATTTATTTCTATGCAAAATAGAATATTATTTTGGTGTCAAATAGTATAATAAATTGCACCTAAATAAAATTTTATTTAACATCGAAATAGTCTTTTATTTAACATAAAAATAAATAACTTGATTAGATTTAATTGGCCAAAACCACTTATTTATATATATATATATATATATATATAATATTTTTCATCCAATAAAGTAATAAATTCTTCTCTAAGCTGTCACCAAAAGAAAAAAATTCTTCAATAAGCACACATGAGCGTGTGCTGATGTGAGCACATGTACTCATATAAATATGTGGCTAAAGAATTTTATAAATAAGTATATTAGGGGGTTTGATTGATGTGAAATCCCTTTAGTTAATTGACAGAGAAAAAAGCGTTGTACTCACAGTTTCAGTTCGACAGTGATTTAACTATAGTAAAATATAAGCTAGTGACAATACAGATTATCGCAATGAATTTACAATTTCCATCCTAAACACAATTTCAAATTCTCCTTGGAGATAAATCTATAGATACTTTATAAAGAAAAAAATGTCATGTTAATTCCGACTTTTTCAACAAAAACAAAGATATTAAAATTGACGAAGTATTAAACTTGGTGATCAAGTGGTAACTTTTCATTTTGAAAAGCCAATGATGATTTATGCACCCTCCAGAAATTTGAATTTCATGAGTCAAATCGGTGCTTCCATGAATTTCAGAAAAATAAATTTTATGAATTTCAGAAAAATAAATTTTACTATATCTCTACTGTGAGTAGGTGGAGTAATCTTGTGTATGATGATTGGGTTTAGGTAAGTTAAAATCCCTAGCTATTTATGCAAGTTAGTTAACCAAAATAAATTAAGTATTTCTAATGCTATTTACTAATATATTCTTCTTGTGTACTCTAAGAGTACAATACCCCAGGAGTACCTATAGTTAATATCTGGGAGTGCAGGAACAAAAGAAGAACATAAACTTATCTAATATCCTTCGATAACCAAGAAGTTATATGAATGTTTGATATTGAGATAAAGCTTGAAAAATGGACTAGGAGCTAGAAGTTTGGTGAGGACATAGCTAGTAAATATTTTCTCATAATAAAAATTTAATTATAAAATTTGATATGATTCAGTGACCTATTGAAAAGAGAGAAAGTCTTGATAGTCATTTTTTTTTTATCACTCGCTATTTTTTTAATTATACTCATTAATTTCCTATTGATCCCCTAACATTGCTTCCTTAGCATTACCCATTAAAAAAATATAACGATCTAATAAAAATTTTTAAAAAATTATAAGGAGCAACAATAAAATTTTAAAAAGATAATTGGATAATTTGTTTTTAAATGTTTGAGGTTTAAGTAAAACTTGTGTTGTGAGAGCACACCAGTATATACTATTCCATATATCCAAACCTACGGTATTTATAACATAAGTAAATTATACTTAATTATTCGATAAAATTTATTAGATAAGGAAGTACTTTTAAAATATAATTAAATACAAATAATAGATAATAAAAAAATTAGATTTAATATTTTTCTAAATTAAAATTAAAAATACAACCATCTAAATATTATTAAATATCTAAAAAATTATACCAAATTATATATATATATGGGGCGAGGCAGGGCGACTAATACTCATACCCACTGAACCGCCCCAAAAATTAGTCTCATTTAGAGCGAACAGGGCAAATTAGGTCAAATTGTCATTTCTAAAATTGTAAATTAATTGAACTTAACATCTGTTTTAAGGTATAATAAAATTTCTTAGTCTGGTCTCTGGTGTGTTAGTTAAATAATAAATTATTGATATAGGTAAATTTTCATATATAAAATAAAAAAACTTTATTTTCCATTTAAAATTAAAATAACATTATTTATCACATTTCAATTTTTTTTTTGTCATCCGCAGCAAGTTCGTCTCATTTAAAAGTTAAAATGGGTAAGAGCCATTCAAAATGGCGAACTTGGAGGATAATAGCCACTCAATATGGCTAACTTGATGTAATTAGCCACTCAATGTGGCTAACTAATTAAATTAATATAACATAATCAAGGCAAAAATAATGAAATAAAAAAAATATCCTATAATAGTAACCATCAAGGTAGTAACCATCAAAATCATCAAAATTAACAGTCATAGTTATCCTAAAATATAAATTAACTAATATAAATTAACTAATTAATAAATAAAATAAATGTAGTAACCATCAAAATCAATTATAAAAACAATATAAACTAACTAGTTTTTTTTTTGTTCTAAACTAACTAGTTAGTAAGCAAATAAAATAACAATACCCTAAAACAAAATTAACATTATAACTATGTTGAAATGTAAAGTAACTAAGTAATTAATAAAATAAATGTTATAAACATCAAAATCAATTATAAAGGCAAACAAATAAACTAACTACTTAAAAAAATAAAAATAAATATCCTAAAACAAAGTATAACCTAAATAATTAATAAATACATAAAATAAATCTCATAACTACCCTAAATAAAAATTAGTTTAAAAAAACAAAAATAAAAAAGAATAAACTTACATTATGAAATAAATTAAATAAATAAAGGAAATAGAAAATTAAGAAGACAACGGAGAAGGGTGAGTACCTGGTTGGGAAGTGGCGAAGTGGAAAGAAGGAAAAATGGGTCCAGCAGTAAAAAATTGTCATGCGGCGTCTTTATATAGCATGTAAGTTCGCCATTTTGTGTGACTAACCCTAATTTGCACTAAGTTAGTCATATTGAGTGGCTAGTTATATCAAGTTAGCCACTTAAAGTGGCTATTATTCTTCAAATTTGCCACTTTAAGTGGCTATTACCCATTTTATCTTCTAAATGAAGCGAACTTGCTGTAGATGACAAAAAAAAACAATTGGAATATGGTAAATAATGTCATGTTAATTTTAAATAGAAAATAAATATTTTTTTATTTTATATGAAAATTGTCCTATTGATATATATTTATAAGGTATCTATTCTATAAATTGGTATAAAGATATAGTGATTTGACATATATTATATAAAATTATATTTTATCTACAAAGCTGGCTCACTTAGTCTACAGCTCCGATAGGAGAAGCCTTTGATGACTTGGTGATGACATTGTGTTAATATTGTGTGGGTTGGGCCGTTATGTAGAATTTGAATTGACAAATAAAATAATAAGAGCAGATGAATTTCAACGTAAATAATTGATTCTTGACCAAAAAAAAAAGGTAAATAATTGATAGAAAAATTCAAAAAAAAAAAATATTAATTAAAAAAATTTAAAAAGCGACCTCTAGTAATCAAGGGCAGGGTAATAAAAAATAAACATGTTGTTAGGATTTATTTTTAAAAAAATATAAAAATAATTATAAAATTAATAAATAAAGGAGATTGATAATATGCGTTATTGTTTAAATTAATTCATAAAATATATCAAGTGTTTTAAATTAGTACTCAAAAAATTCTAACTCAAATTGGTTATTCTATCAATTAAATGATGATATGTTAAAAGTATATTTTTGGTAAAATATATTTTTTATCCTTTAAATTTGTCAAAAGTTTAAAAAATATTCCTAAATTTTATTTTATTTCAATTTTATTTCTGAAATTTTCGATTTGCATCAAATATACTTATTATAGTTAATTTTTTAAGAAATACAAGATCAATTTAGTAATAATTTGACAAGGACAACCCTCACCACAAGCAAGCTAGGCACAAAATTATGTCGTTATTGTTTAATTGAAAGTTTTAAAAATTTAGCTATTAAGGTATATTTGATGCAAACCGAAAACTTTTAGGACAAAATTAAAACAAAATAAAATTTAAGAGTATTTTTGAAACTTTTAACAAAATTCAAAGACAAAAAATATACTTTATTCTTTATTTTTTATCAATCATCAATATATAATATACATTAAAATATACAAAATATATGTGTAGTTTAACTCATTTTTAATGTGTATTTTATATTTCAATGTACATTATACATTAGAAACTGATTTTGGTGCCTGCTTTTGATGTGTAAATGTAGTTGTTAATTTTTTATTGTCATATCATGCCTATCCAGACAATTCTAAAATTCCTTTTTACTATGTCAAACAGATACTGGTGGGTTAAAATAATTTTTAAAAAATATATATTTCTTTCGTTTCAGTAATACTTTTTTAAATGTTGTAAAAATTATATAAACACCACATGTACTATAGTGAACACTATTAATAGCATTTTATCTTTTTCTTTTTATAATTTTATAAACTTTTTAATATTTATTAATAATAAAAAATTAGTAATAATTTTTTTATTTCATCATGCAAGTTAAATATGAATGCAAATTTCTTGAAAACATTTGCAGTCCTCCGTAATATTATTACTAGAAAAAATACTAGTTTTTATATAAACTTGATAAAAAATAATTTAAAATATGATTAATAATATTATTATTAAAATATGATTAATATGTAAGTTGTATGTTTTTTTTCTTGATCAGTATTTGTATGTCTTATTATGCTGCCATTTTGATTATATCTCTTCAAACAACAACTCAAAGTCAAATCCCTAAACCATCCAACTCTTTTTACTGTCTCTTATTAAATTGGGCTATAAACACCCATTCCTTTATCCTAAGCCCATAAAATCGTACATAGACCTTACCAATCCCAACCAGCTGTGAAAGTCAGCTGCTAGTGATAAAAGCCATTCCTCAAGCGTAGACAAGGGGTGGCCCACACTCTGCAACAGCAACACTCCTCCCAAGCTGATGCAATGCACTCCATGCGTCTACCCTTCATTGCCAGTTTGCCACATAGAGAATATCTATATCTCTCTATATCAATGGATTTTTTTCTAATATAAAATAATTAAAATCTTTAATTTCCAATTAAAATAAACAAGACATTAATTACCGAAATATTTTTTTTTTTGGCGATTTACACTCAGATCGGATAGGCCTTATATGATCTGTCGTGGATCAGAGTAATCCTATCCGATCTGCATGCAAAAGGCACAGATCATGCTCGCCTTGTCTGATCTGTGTGCGCCCTGGTCCTCACTATTTAAGCAACTTTTACCATCCCACCCTAATTTTTTTTTTACATTCACACAAACCCAACAACTCCCACAATCTCTCTCGCCACTCTCGTTCCAGCATTCACCATCAGGTAAGTCTTCTAACTTTATCTTCTTCCATTTAATTATTATTTTTTTAGTCCCTATTAAGTTATTCTTTTTTTTTTTTCGTTCGATGGGTCAGCGGAGGTGGCGCACTAGCTCTCTCCGGCAGCGGCGATGAGGAATGGTGGTCATGGCTGCCTGCATGACTCATGGTGGATCGCGACATACTGGGAGCAAACAGGGATAGACTGAAGCAGCTGGTCCTCCCCTCAACTAAAGCGGGTTCGGGTTCGGGTAGGTTTTAGGGTCCGGGTTGGTATCTTGGGCCTAGCCCATGTCCAAAAAAAAAGTTAGTCTTTTTTTTTATTTAGATTAGGTTGTATGATTATATATTATAATGTGTAGAACGTCACCTAAAAAAATATTATAATGTGTAGAATGTTGGATTAGGAAAATAATTATATGTAATTTAAATATAAATTTTAGATTATTTTTTTTAATTTAATTTTTTAAGTTTAACATTTTAGCTAGTTTAAAATTTAAAACCGTATAGTTTAGAAAAATTTTTTAGATTAGAGTAGTTATATTTAATTTAAATTTGAATTTCAGATTATTTTCTTTTGATTTAATTAAATTTTTAAAAGTTAGCATTTAGTTAGTTTAAATTGTTTGTGCCGTTGGGAAATATTCTTTAGATTAGGACAATAATATTTTTTTAGTTATTTAGGGTTCGTGTATTTTTTAAATGTATTAGTATTGTATATTTTTTAAACATCAAATTTAGATTAATTTTTTAAAATTAATGAAATTTAGATATGTATATTGCTATAGTTAACTTATCGGGTCTTATCTAAATGAATTTATTGTTGTTAATATAGCCTGCACCAACTTGAATTTATCTAAATGAATTTATGGCGATATGAAACACGTATGCTCCATTGACAATTGGTTCCACAGCTCTTCTAATACAATATGTCTTAATCGCAATAAGAAAAGCTTCTTTGTCATCAAACTATTGCCCAACCTCGAATTCACATGTCGGATCATCATCGGGTCCTCGTTGACCATATGAATTATCTGACCTTATTGCCTCTAAATTCAATGTGGTGAAATGAGCGGGATGATCGTACCTTTCAGTAATAGCGGGTTGCGTCGGTGAAGGTTGTCCATGAGTGAAGTAATTTGTCTCTTCCTCATCTCACCGGCTCAACCTCCGCAACCTCCTCACCATCAGACGCAGTGCTAGCGTGATATGAATGCATTGCGGGATCACCCACCATAGATCTTTCATGGCTTTCAAAATCTTTTTCACCCGTCCCTTCTCTAGGTGCATTCACCTCCGGATTCGAATCATCAACACTATCCTCAAGTGGCATGTTCAAGTCAACCATCAACCTCCTAATATTTGTCCCAACTGCCCCACTTGACTGTGTATTCAGAACAGTTTCGGAAGCACTTGATCCACCGATGTCAACCAATGACACCAATAACTCTAACAGAATGATTGTAGGAAAATGATGGTGCCATTTCCGAATCAGTCTGACGTCATCTTCCTGACGTAATCGATATCTATTTAAAACAATATTTTATCAACTCAGAAATAAAATATTACTATTAAAAAGTTTTAAACCTTCTAAATTTTTTATTGTCATAAAAAAAACACATTATCACATCTTGTGCTAAATAAATAGATTTAATTTTTATTATTTTGCATTAAACAAAGAAATAAGAATAAAAAAAATTAGAAGCATACCTTTTGAAAATAAAAGCGCCATCTTCTTCCATCGAATATCTATAATAAATTTTTTTAATTTGTCTGGTTTGTTGTTCGTCAATGGTATGCAAAATAAAATTTTTCAATGTCGTTAAACATTGCACATCGGCTGGAAGATGTATAAATATTAGATTCGAGGAGCTAAATATAACAGAACTATTATGATCTGTTAATGTTTCCCCGTTCATGTAAAGTGAACACAAAGTTACTTCTTGAGCCATTCTATCATTGGAAAAAAAAAAAAGAAGAAGTGATTTACACTAATGAAAAAGAAGATGAGAGAATAGGATGGTGCAAATTATCTCTGGATGGAAGTGGTATTTATAGGGGAGGTTCGTGCTAAGCACTAGATCGGAGTAGTTTTAGTTGATCTGTAGTGGATTGGAGGACTCAGATCGAACAGTGTTTGGATGATCTGACGCAGATCAGCTAGGCCCACGTTGATCTGCAGCAAAAAAATCCTAGATCGGATAGGCCTTGTCCGATCTGCAACCAAACATCAAAAATAAAAAATTGATTTCGATAAATAAAGTTTGCTTAATTTTTTTCTGGAAATAATCAATATAAATAATTTATATGAGAAAAAAATCCCTATACAAAATGATCTCTTTACCAGAGTAGTTTCCTATTTATAATAGTAACATTATTACTACTGTTACATGTAGATATGTATTTATTTTAATAAAAATAATTTTTATTTTTTGTGACTCAAATAAATTTATGCGAGACTTTACTGGTACATGAACTTATTAAGTATGAAATCCATGAACGAATGCATGCATATATGTATATTTAGGGTGTATTTAGTAAATTTTTTGATCAAGTACTTATACTCTAAAAAAATATAAATCATTATTTTGCATTTAATAACAAAAAAATCAAGGAGCAAAAATTTTTTAGAGTTGAATGTATTTTTTCTTTCCATTTTTTAGAGTTGAATGTACTTTTAATATAAGAAAAAATATATGTAACTAATAATTTTTTAACTAACAAATTAGCCAACAAAAAGTTAAACATTTATAACTGTTATTTATAGATCATCAATAATAAAAGCCATAAAATATCCGAAATCTAAAACAACCATCCATCAATCAATTTTATATTTTTTAGAAACAGAATATTCGAAACCTAAAGAAATAGAACATCTAATTTAAGTTGTTGGCTGAATTTTTATTGATTACCTAGTATAGTTAAGAGTGGATTGAAAAAGAGAGAGAAGAAGAGAGGGAAAAAGATATTAACTATTATGGACCACCAACATTGTTAACTTAAGCAACTATTAATATATTTACCAAATGCCGATAGCTGTAGTTCATATGACATTATCTCCTCTCCTCGTTGTAAGAGGTCTCGGATTCGAACCTCACCTTAAACACATAAAAAATATATATTTATCAAATATATTTATCAATTTTGAGTTATTTTAGCAAATGATTATACTATGACTTTCTAAGAGTAACTTTTTCAGAATCATAATATTATCAAGAAAAATGCTACGAAACCAACGTTAAGAAGCCAATAATTAAGTTACCATCCAAAATTTATATGAGTTATCACCAAAAATTTATATAAATTATCATTCATTCGTAAGTCATTGACTCCCCATTCGCCTTACTCTTTTTCTATTACCAAACCAAGCCTTAGATTTATAAATGACTAGCACTAAGTGTACAAATAGGATTACCAACAGTTTTATATTAAAAAGCATTTTAAAATTAGTGGGATGATCCTTAATCATTTGATAACTGTTAACATAAGTGATGTAAATTAATCATACTTAACATTTGTTGTAAGGTATAAACTGTTATTTTGCTGTGGGTGCTCCGCCGAAGGTGCAGAAGAGAGCTAGAGGTGCTGAAACCAAATGGCGAGCACCGCCACCATCAGCCTCACACCACCAACAACAACCGCATTCCTCTCCTCTCTTCTCCCAAAACCCCATTCTATCCTTACTCCTTCATATTCCCTATTCAAACCCAAACCCTTCAAACCCCTCACCGCCGCCACCACCACCACCACACGACCCAACACTTTGCGCATTCCTAAATCCTACGCCGGTGATGTCGCCTCTGCGCTCTCAGCTTCCGCCGCCACAACCGCCGGATCCTCTCCCCGAAACCTCAGGTCACGACTGCAAAACGGCGAAACTCTCTACGGCCTCTTCCACCTCACCTTCTCCCCAACGCTCGCCGAGATCGCCGGCCTCGCAGGCTACGACTTCGTGGTCATCGACATGGAGCACGGCCACGGCGGCATCTCCGACGCGCTTCCCTGTCTCCACGCTCTCGCAGCCACCGGAACCGCCGCGATCCTCCGCGTTCCTGAGAGCTCCGCCACTTGGGCCAAGAAAGCCCTTGACTTAGGGCCACAAGGTATCATGTTTCCGATGATCGAGTCCGCGGAATCCGCCATCGACGCCGTGTCGTTCTGCCGGTTCCCTCCCGCCGGGATCCGTGGGTCGGCCCACACCGTCGTCCGGGCTTCCGGTTACGGCATCGATGAAGGCTACTTAGGTAGTTACCAAGAAGAGTTGTTGATTATGTGCCAGGTTGAGTCCGTTGAGGGAGTGAAGAACATTGGTCAGATCTCAGCCGTTGATGGTGTTGATTGCATACAAATGGGACCGTTGGATCTGAGTGCCAGTATGGGGTACTTGTGGGACCCTGGGAACAAGAAGGTTAGGCAGTTGATGAGGGAAGCAGAGGAGAAGGTTCTGGAAAGTCGAAGCGGCGGTGGCGTCGGCGTTGGTGCTTACCTGTCTGGGTTTGCTATGCCGCATGACGGGCCTCGGGATCTGAAGTCACGTGGCTATCACATGGTATCTGGTGCCGTTGACGTGGGGTTGTTTAGAAGCGCTGCTGTGGAGGATGTGAAGAAATTCAGGATGAGTTTGATTGAAGAAGAGTCTGATTATAGTGAGAAGGAAGAGGATAAAGATGGTGATGAGAAGTACTGGAGTGAGTGAAATTGAGGCTTTTTTGTTCTTGTTTATCTTGCTTTTCCACTGATGTTTTCCTCAAATTTTGTAAATTAGGTCATGTACTTGGATTTTGCTGCTTTAGCTGCTCAATGGATATCAATTTTTTGTTATGCTGTTCAACAAATTCTGTGTTTATTTATTATTCCATGTTCAATGATATAGCTCTCTGATCACAAGCTCCATTCATAATTTGAACTGCTATGGAACAAACTTTGAATAGAGTAGGAAATGTCGAAATGATTTGGTTTCTGAGGGTGGTGGTGATGACGGTGTAAATTGGGGAACTCTGTGAGAGGAGGGCATATAACAAATGATAGGCAAAATCAAGTGGAACAAGTGTAGCGATTGCGGAAGCTGTAAATTTGAAGATCTTGTATCAGTTGAGTCGTATGAGTATTCAAACGGAGGAGACAAAGGGCGATATGCGCCACTAGAAGTCATAATCTCAACTCTCAAGAGACCATCTCTGCTGAGGAGGAAGTTACATAATAATCATATATTCATATCAAAATAAACAAGCAAATCCTCAACATGCCTTACATGTGGATTCTCAAATCTCAAGAGATAAACTACTTAACTAATTAGCTAATCACTACATTATTTAAGGACCTTCTCAAGCAAGGACAAGTGCCTTAGCATTTGTTTACCATTTTTTTTTTTTGGGTAACATTTGTTTACCATTTTGATATGGAATTTGTTTTCTTTAACCGATAATAAATAATAAATAATAAATCAATATATTCAAAATGTCTTAATTTATTAGAGATCAATTAAAATGTTTTTTTAAAAATAATATTTTCATTTAAATTTAACTAACTAAAAAAATATGAATTTACACCTAAGACAAAAGTGGGATATTAACTTAATAATATAATTTTCGGGGGCCTAAATTAATATAATTTCCGATGATATTTTTCCTCCCCAAAATCCAAATTGCAAAGCTATGACCTATGAAATTATCCAAATCCAGGACTTGGCGCGCATGAACACTCGGAAAAACCCTTTTGACAGTGAGGGTTTTAGTTTAGAGCACTCACTCTGCTTTGCTACTACTTACTGCCACTGACACTGTTTCCCTTCTTTCATTCTTTGCCGCTCTCACCAACGTAAACAAAACCCCCCTTTCACACTCCCCAATGACAACCCTATGAAACCCTCCTCCTTTCAATCCCAAAGCCTTATCCTCAGCTCCTCCGCCATGGCATTTCCCTCCGCTCTCAGACTCTCCACCGTCCTCAGACTCAGACTCTCCCCCTTCCTTCCACCTCGCCTCTCCCAAACGCCCTCCTCCCACCTCCGCTTCCTCTCTCTCTCCTCTAGACGCCCCTCGCGGCGCACTCTCGCGCCTATCCAAGCCAGGCGCCGCGAAGAGGCGCCTGCAGCAGCACAAGACGGAAATGGGAGTGTCATCGTGAAGGACAACGGAAGCGACGGAAGAGTCGTGCTGACGGAGCTTCACAAAGAGGCAACTGAGGCTTACATGGCGTATGCTATGTCAGTGCTCCTCGGTCGCGCCTTGCCTGATGTTCGTGACGGATTGAAGCCCGTCCACAGAAGGATTCTGTTAGTATAAATTTCTGAACTGATTTTGTTTTCGGTTAAAATATTTTTATTATTGGTGGTGGTTTTGTATTGTTTGTAGGTCTTTTTTCTTCCAATTTTGGTGCTGGTGATGGTTTTAGTTTCATGCAGATGAAATATTAATTGAATAAGTCCATGGATTTACACTCATCTTGAATTTTCTCAATGAAATGCATCTTTGGTTGCATTGGCCAATGAATTTTAATCATGTTTGTTGTACTTCATGTTCAGCTTTAGGGTATCAATCCATATTTCATTTACAGTGTGATGTTTCTGTTATGTTCAGTCTATCAATAATGAAATCTGTGGCATTGCTATTCTCCTAATTGTGTATTGGCAACCAACAATAACTGCTTTTGATTGTAATTTTAAAAGTTTCCCTAAACTACATGTGAATTGACAAATAAATGACTTGATTTGTGCTTATTTTTATGCCCATAGAAATTTGGGAAGTTGTAGTTCAAAGTAGTTAGCTTGATAGTAAATTGGGAGTTCAAATAGTCCTAGTCCTATCTACGGCTTCAATTGTGTTGGTGAAATTTCACAATCCTTACTGAGATTTGATTGTAAAAAAGCTAATATTGTGAATGCAGATTTGCAATGCATGAGCTTGGCCTTTCATCCAAAAAACCGTTCAAGAAATGTGCAAGAGTTGTTGGAGAGGTTAATTTCTAGCTTTAGATGTTAAATTCTTTGTAAAAAAAGAAGTGCATTTACCTGAAAGTGCATGTTTGGAAGATGTAATATCCGTTGTCATTTTTCATGGTTTGATATCCTAATATTTGTTGCTATTATGGTAGGTATTGGGAAAGTTCCACCCTCATGGAGACAATGCTGTATATGATTCCTTAGTGCGAATGGCACAGGTTAAATATTAATTTCCTTTTATTTGTTGTTCATCTTGCTTTGTATTTTGGGATGGTGGCAGTTTATCTGTAGTATCATATAACATGGATTTCTAAGCCATAAATAATCATATTATGCACTAAATTTCTCTGCATTTGTTTATTCATGTTGTCTCCATTTCCCTTCGATTACTATTAGACTATGAGGACTTATTGTCTATTTGTACTTGGAAAGATGATCTAAGAAAATGAGAAATAGAGCAAACAATAGTTCTTTTTTTTTTTTTTGGTATTTTGTTCCTCTCTTCATTTCCAATAAAATTCTCTATCTCTCTCTCTCTTACACAAAAGATACAGTAATCAATATATTATCCTAATATAATTTTTCATTTTTAAATTTTCTTGATGTGAATTCCTTTATATGAGTTCTAGAGCTTCAGAAGTTGTAAATATCCTTTTATTGAGAGTGCTGTTTTCTGTAATTATTTTGATAGATATTTTATTTCCTAATATATTTTGTAAGCTAATACTCTGTTACAATTTTTAAGCGATAGTTAATATTTATTTTCTCCAACTTACTCTTTTCTTCTCCTTTTGTCATTGTAATTTACGTCTATTTATTTCAGGATTTCTCGCTACGTTGTCCTTTGATTCAAGGTCACGGGAATTTTGGGTCTGTTGATGCTGACCCTCCTGCTGCTATGCGTTACACAGAGTGCAGACTGGAAGTATGTCTTAAACACTTGATTTGGTTTTTGAATCCAGATTCTACTGTTCTATCACCTTCATTTTTACTATAGTGTTAGTGTGTGACCCTAATAGATTCTTTAATCCTTAAAAGTTTGTACTCATTAACTACCAATGGGGCATTTGGTATGTGGAATGGTTTTATAATATAGAAGAATGTGAAAATGAGCATGTAAGATTCTCATGAGTAAAAAGTAATCCATTTTTATTCCCTCTTCCCTTGTGGGAATGATCTCTTTGCATGGGAAGAGAATGTTTATGCAAAAGTGAAGAGTCTAAATTATCCCTGTTATAAATTGGCCATCACTTGTTGGTTGCTGCTGATGTTGGATTGCCACCACATTATTGCTGCTACCAGATTGCCAAACTTTGTCCAACCATTGCTGTCATTGGACCACTATTGCCATCTCTGCTGGATTACCATGTTTGCCTTTGATGATCACCAACACTTGGACTTCGGACTGTCATCACTGCCATTTGGCTGCCATGTCATCGTTCATCATTCCCAAACGATAACTGCTGTTGCCACTAGAGCATTGTGACTTCCACCATTTGGGGGTATTTTTGGGGGGAAAAATGATATTTTCCATTAATAGGTGTCAAACAAAAATGGTTCATACCCTGGTATAAATTTCAAGTCTTGAGAATTCAAGTTTGCATTCCAAACACATCTTAATGTCATTCATGAGAAAACTATTCTTGTTTTAAGTAAATGGTTGTTGTCATCTGTTAGTAGTTTTAAGTGTATATATCACTTCAGCTGCTCATGAGATCAGTTTTCTGTTCAGAATGTGTGTAGTAAATATAAATTGAACTTGTAAAAAAAATGGGTTTTTGAGATATCCTGTTCCACATCATGAGTTTAGTCCTATTACAGGGGGCTGTTGAACAGATACTTCAATTTATAATATTTTTTTAATCAATAGCACTGTTGAAGAATCAGCTTCCTATTTCATTTAGTCTTACATAGTTATCCTTTGTGTTGTCTTCAGTTTGGTTTTCCTACATGTGTTTTTAGTTGATAATTATTAATAGGAGACATTTTGGAGTATGATATATTGTTCTTGTTCTGAATTTGCAGGAATTGACTGAGGCAATGTTGTTGGCTGATATAGAACAAGATACAGTCAGTGACTTGTGTTCTTTTTTTTGCCCTGTGATTAATGGTTTAATTTTTACCCCTGATTTAATAGCGCAACTAATTCCTTTTGTTCATGTTCCCTCTATTTCTGCCTCGTCACAGGTTGATTTTGTTCCAAATTTTGATAATTCACAGAAGGAACCATCACTTCTTCCCTCTCGTCTTCCAACATTATTATTGAATGGTTCTTCTGGGATTGCGGTGATTTTGGGTTTCCTGTTGCTTATTTGAATTAACAAAACTACTGTTGCTTATAAATTGTATCTTCTCATGTAGACCTGTCAATGTTTACATTCACCAGGTTGGCATGGCAACTAATATCCCTCCTCATAATCTTGGGGAACTAGTAGATGTGCTGTGCGTTTTGATACACAATCCAGAAGCTACCGTGAGTGCCATTGCCAAATCTTTGGTTTCTTTATATCCTATAAGGAAATAAT